>PVKH010004335.1:0-23523 GCA_004027955.1 Chaetophractus vellerosus
CAAGAGATTGAGCGCCATTCTCCCACTCCAGAAGGTCCCAGGATCAGTTCCCGATGCTGTCTAAAGAGAAGACAAACAGACACAGAAGAACACACAGAGAGCAGACAGCGAGCAGAAAACAATGGGGCGGGCGGGGGTGACAAATAAATAAATAAATAAATAAATAAATAAATAAATAAATCTTTTTAAAAAGCAGACAATAAAAAGAAAAGGAAAAGAAAGAACTTACTTTTCTTAGGCATTCCTAAAAATATCTATTGAAATCAATCAACAGTGTTTGATAACCACTTGTCTAAGGACTGACATTGCTAAGCAAGAAACTGATACAAATCCATGAAAGGGTTATTCTGAAAACATGATTTCACAAAATGAAAACTTTTTTAATGACGACACAGACTGATATCTGTCTCATCAGATGGCACTGGGATGTGGCTGCTGTTTTATTTGGGAAATAGAGGGAGTCGTTTATATTTTCTGAAGGCTTCAAAAGGAAGAGAAGTATATTATAGACATTGTTTTTTTTTCATCCTAAAATGATAGTTGTCAGTTAATCTGTAAAGCGAGTGAATTCTCTAACGAGCGTCAGTCATTTCAGCAGTGTCATTCCTCACTTCAACTTCTGAGTCATCTTTGTTCTCCGCACAGTTTTGTGAGGTCCTCACCTCTTCTCATAGCTCGCTGTCCCAAGCACCCCCTCTCCTTTGCTCGGGCTACTTTTACAGAGGAACAGCTAGGAAGCATCAGCCCCAGGCTTCTCCTCCCCACGCCTGGGGAAGAGCCGTCTCTCGCACAGTCTAAAGCCCTCATTCCTCCCCTCACGTGTTTGGCAAGTGAAGCTGAAACCCCACGGCTGGTCCATTACACGGGTCTCCCGCTTGGCAGCCAAGGACTGTTAACACATCATTCCAACAGCTGCCTGGGGACGCCAGCTTCCCTGGGGGAGGCGCCGCTCAGGCACTCTGCCCAGGAAAGCTGTGCGAGCAGAACGTAAAAAGGCTCGTTTTATGCCTTTCGCGGTCCCCAGGTCAGTTCCACACTTACACAAGCGAGGGCATTAACCCCTGCAACCCTTACGCCTCAGGAAGACTTGGTAAATGCCTTTGTGGAACTGTACAGTGAGTCTCAAAAAATTCTGCCGAGGAACACGTCATGACACACAGCCATGCCTCTGGGGGATCCCCTTTGGAAGAGGTGATCTGAAAATAGTGTCTTGCACTTCTTTCTATTTCCAGAGCCTAACACAATTGCTGATCCACTGCTGTAATCATGTCTGACTGAGATATGAATGAGTGAATGGATGGATGAATGGATGCATGAAAGAATGAATGAATGAAGACCTGGCTGGAAGTAGTTCCTGTTCTGGCTGGGCCTCTGGGCAGGAAATCCGTTTACTGTGTCATTCTCTTCTTTTGTGTTGGGCCTGGACATGAAAAATTGAGATTCTGTGTTTTATTTTCAAGGTAACTTTTTAGAATCATCTAATTTTATTGAAAATAACATTTGTACAAAAATTGCTTAGTCAGAATTTACCTAGATCTCTATGTTTAACATCATAATCATAATGCACCATAGCTGTTTGGAAGAATCACATGAGACAATATAGCATTTTCAATGAAATACAAAAGCACAGTCCACATGCACTGATGTTTTGGGAAACAACAACAGTCACTGCTGCCTTGCCCTTCCATAGACCATTCCTGGAATCCCAGAGGCCATCAGATAACAACCAGGACCCTTTCATGAGAGTTGCTGAGCCACTCAAAGATGGCAAAATCAGACATAACCGATAAACGTTTTACACTGATTTTTGTTCTAAATGATTAGAGGTGTTCCAAAGGACTCCAGGTGGTTTTACGTCTTTGAGCCCAAATCATGACACCTGTTTGGAAAGGCACAGGCGCGAGAGCTGCTGAAGCTGACAGTGTGGTACGGTCCCGGTGGCCTGGGGCTAAGTTGCAAAGTGTTAAACTGGTGTGCTATGGGGGCGGCGAACAAGAGCTCGCCACTCTGCACTGGCGCACTCCAAGTCAGCCCAAATCCACAGACTCTGGCACTCAAGGAAAGCTCCAAACGTGGCCACTCCCAATCAGACATTCTTCCTCAAATTAAGGTGCCCATGTTTATGTATTTTAAAAAGCTCATGTAGGTCTCAATAAACATAAGACTGTTTTAGAAAGACGTCCAGCCCATTCTGTGGGTAAAACACTGCCCCAAAACACACGGTGTCTTGAAAATTAAGCAGAAAATAATAAAAGGGTAATAATCCTCTCAGAATACCAAAAGCAGTCACAAAGTGCATTATATGGTACAATATATTTCACTGCATCATACATTGATACGACCTGTACAGAACAGTGGGTTGCATGAAAATATCCTACTCTGAGACTTTCTTTTTTATCTAGATTGGACAATTGCTTTTGATATTTCCTAACAAAGTTCAACTGTACACAAAGGGGAGATAATGAAAGCTGAAACAATATTAACTTCTGTTGTATTTTTTAAAAAGTGAAACAAAATAGCCCTATGTGGCATATTGACTGCATAATATTTACACATTCCAAAATAACTAAATTAAATAAATACTGCTAGTGTCAATACAAGAAATATTTCTACAACCTAAATCGATTAGCAGTTAGGCTTGGGCCTTGTCCTAGCGGTCAGTGACCCAAAATAAGTTTCACATTTTACCGCACTTTCCCTGTCTTGAATCTGGGGCAAGTGGTGAATGTCATGGAAGAGAAAATAAACAATGAAACAGAGAAGGCTGAATTAAGTCAGAAGCGATCTGAATCTTGAAAGCATCATAAGTATCCAATTAAGATGCACAGTTTTTGAAAGGCCTCAGAACACATGGAAAGAACTTTGAAATGCAAAAGTACCTCGAGACAATATTATTTAGGCAGGACAGGGTTTCTGGGCTTCCACACACTGACCTCTGGGCCCGGGTGGGTCTTTGCTTTAGGGGCTCTCTTGTGTACCGTGGGAAGTTTCGCGGCATCCTTGGCCTCTACTCACAGATGCCAGCAGCACCCTCCCCTCAGCCTCCTCTAAGCCGTGACAACGAAAATTGTCGCCACACACTGCTCAGTGGCCCCCGGAGGACCCCTGACTGGTTTTCTAGTGACTGTTAAAATATCTCTCAAGTCATTAAAAAAAGCATTAAAAAGTGAGTTTATACTTGAGTGTTCATTCATATACATGACCGTATTTGTTTCCATTTTTGTTGAACAGTCACTGCAAAAGATAATCATAGGAAGCATTTTAATGCATAATAAAATCTGTATTCGTCCTACAAGCCCCTTAGCCTCCTTGTAATGGAAAGAAAAGGTGCTGTGGGACACCATGAGGGGCAAATGCCTAGGATTTGAGGATATGAGTGAGGCGGGGAGAAGGGAGGAAGAGAGGAAATGGACACTGTTAGATGTACCAGACGAGTTTTATTTTTCTTTTTTTAATTTCATTGAAGTGTATCCTTCATACATGGACATGCATAAACAATAAATGTATAGTGAAAGTCGTAAACTTACAAAATAAGCATGCATGACATCACACGGGGGCCCACACATCACCCCTGCATTGCTGTGGAGCATCTGTTGCAGACTACGCAAGAGCAGCCAGATGCATTTTTGGTACAGGGGAGAAGGGAAGGGTGGGAAACCAGGAATGACAGCACCGGCTAACCAATTAGCAGAAACTCCATGCCCTTCCTTATTACACTTCAATCATTAATCTGAAGTCAGGTGAAATGGCATCCTCCACAGAGCTATCTAGAAGAAAACCTTTTTAAACTTCTTATAGTCTGATCTCTTTGTTCTTTCTCTATTGAAATCTCTAGAGGACCTTTAAGGCCCTGATTTTAAGCCACCTGGTAGACCTCCTGACCTTCTCTGCCCTGACCTTCCACTTGGAAGATGATGGTGAGCAGAACTCTCAAAAACTGAGCTTTTCCCCAAATGGACTGAGACTTCTGGAGCAATTGTTCAACAGGCCTGGCAGGGAATTCAACTTTTACTAGACTCAGTATTTAAACTGAAAGGAAATTGTTCAAGCACAAAGAGACCAAGACATTTTTTATTGGAATTTTGTTTCCTGGCTATTGGGTGGAAAGACCTGATTATCCACAGAGAACGAACAAAGCCACATATTTTTAAATAAGTCTATGAATAGGCCACAAGTTATGTTGATAGAATGTTCAGAAAGGAGGAGCCTGAGTAGTTCTTGGTCCACAAGTGTCAAGCCCTCTGCTACAAAGCAAGTTAGGGGGATAGATAAACAAATTAGCCGAGCCTCTTTATTTGGAGATTACGTATTTGCAAAGATTTATCTTTGATACCCAAATTAAGCCCCTGTTTGACTTTGATAGTCATTTGCAGACATTGACAGAGCAGCAAAAAAACTGAGTCACTGGAGGCACACAGTCCTAGCCGAAGTCGAGCAAGGTATCGCTCTGCCTTCCCGTTTCAGCTCTGGTCCTATGAACAAGTCCCTTTTTCATGGTATATTTAGTGACGCAGTTTTTGCATTTTTGTGCTTTTTTGTGGGTGATTTCATTGTTTAAAATGGCCCCTGTGGTGGTTTGGAGCTATGTCCCCCGGAAAAAACACCTTAAACCTTGTCCATCCTTGGGGGTGTGAATTCAATGGAAGTAGGACCTTTTGATGAGGTTCCTTCAGTTAAGGTGTGGCCCACCTCAATCAGGATGGCTCTTAATCCTATTACTGGGTCATTTTTTTTTTAAGATTTTTTTTTTATTTATTATATATCCACCCCCCTTTCTGCTTGTTCTTGCTGTGTTCATTTTTTTGCGTTCTTCTGTGTCTGCTCATCTCCCCCCGCTGCGGCGATGCGCTGAGTCAGCTCACCGTGCGGCGGCCTGCCCGCTCACGGCAGCTTGCCCTGCTCGCGGGGGGGTGCCCTGCTCGCGGTGGCTTGCCCTGCCTGCGGCGGCTTGCCTTCTCGAGGCGGTCTGCCTGCTCGAGGAGGCCCCGGGTTCGGTTCCAGGGTAAACCGAACCCCTACCAATTGAGCTATACCCAGTTCCCTATTACTGGGTCCTTTATAAGTAGAATGAAATTCAACAAATAGAAAGCCACAGAGGAAGCAGCCAGAAGCTGAACGTCAATGGAGCCCGGAAGAGAAGGGAGAGGCCGGGAGACGCCGCCATGTGCTTTGTCATGTAACAGAAGAGCCCGGGACCAAGGATCACTTGCAGCCAGCCCCAGAATGCCAGTCTTCAGGAAGAAAGTATTGCCTTAATGATGCCTTGATTTGGACCTCTCCTAGCCTCAAAAGCGTGAGCCAACAAATTCCCACTGTTTAATCTGACCCATCGCACGGTATTTGTTTTAGCAATGAGGAAATGAAAAGAGCCCCCAAGCACAGTGCTGAAGTGCTGTCTAGTACAAGAAGGCTTTGACGTGCTGTACAGAGAAAATATGTGCATTAGATCAAATTCATTCAGCCATGAGTTATAGTGCTGTTGGCTATAACGTTTATGACTCAACTATATATATAAACGAGGTGTCTTTAAACAGAAACCTATAAATAGGGTCATGTATTGATTGGTTGATGAAAATGCGGTGACCACAGACTCACAGATACTTAATCCTGTATTTCCTGTAGGAGAAATGTTTCATATTTGCTAATTCAGTGTCCATGGTGACTTTATAGAACATCACTACTGCAAATAAGAGTTGACTGCAATTAATTTTTTCTTTTACACATCTGAAAGCAATGTGAGTGAATGTTCAACTCTGCTGCCATACTATTTCCATGGTACTTACAAGCAATTTTATTCTAAAACCAATCATCATTGAAGGGAAATTTTGGTCACAGTTGCAGCAACTTCATGGGATTCTATCTGCTTGAGACAATGCTCCAGCCACCAAAATTTGAGAATGCAAGTTACCAAAATAGTAGCCCTCATCAAGTTCATATTTGACTCAACAGCCTAGCTATGAGCAAAGCTGTGATGAGCCTGGCTGGGGTGAGCATGTGACTTCAGAGAATGCCAGAATCCCTTGGGCCACGGGAGGCCTGTGAATTGGAGGACGGCATGGTAAGAACTGGCATGTGATCTCTTCACAGTGTGGGACTTTGTGGGATGCCGTGGCTGTGGATCACGGTCAGGAGTAAGTTCTGGAAGCAGCACCATATTGCTGTAGGGGAAACCTGGTGGCCCATGAATCTACTCTTCACCCCCATTAAATGAAAGGGTCATGGAATTCGAAGAGATTCATCGCATTACGCCTTCAAGGCATACAATTTGATAATGTAGAAAAGACAAAGAAAGACTGAAAAGTGAGAGGAAAAAATCTAAAAACGCTGTTGCCTGAAAATGAGTGAATTCATTAAAGAATTGGATGAATAAAATTGTTGGGTTCGGTGGGAAATAAGCATCATGGTAAATGATGACAGTAATAAAGTATAACCCATTAAATAAATTAGGAATCTGTGAGTCCATGGTGACAGAAATAAACATGGAGAGGAGAATACTCTTCCCCTTAGTATAGTGCCAACCAGTGAATGTAGAAGGAATGCTGGAATCAAAACATCACGATTTAGCAACCATCACTTTAATAATTATTTCAATCAAGAAACATCAATGGCTGCTAAAACTAGTGGGTACAAAACTTGATGAGGAATGAAATATTTACATGGTCTCGAAGTGCCTCTACCCAAAACACTTACTGATTACAGTGGATAGACCTGAAAGATTCCCCCTCAACCAAATGATCAATAGTAAAATCATAGCCAAGATATTAATCTCCACCAGGTAGGATGAAAGGAAAAGAACACAGAATGACAACTGTCATCTTCCTGCAAAAGCTGCACAACACAAATCTAATCACGAGGAAACACGAGACCAAGCCAGCCAAAGCATGTTAGCCAAAGGTAACCGGCAAAATCTTCCGTATGTCAAGGTGATGACCTGGAGGAAGGGCAGGGCAACTTTTCCACATGGAAGGGGACTAAAGAAACATGATTCTGCACCGAATCTTTTTGCTATGAACAATATTAAGACGATTGGCCAAACTTAAATGAGGCCTGTGGTAGCACGTTCCAATGTGAATTTCCTGACTTTGATGGCTGTCTTGCGGTTATATAGAAGAATCCCTTTCTTTGTAGGAAATCTACACTCCATTATTCAGGAATGAGAAGACATTACGTCAATAACTGACTCTCAAGTGGTTTAGGAAAAGTAAGAGCTCATGGTATTTTATTTAAATATCTATGCTTAAGTTTGACAGAATTTCAAAATAAAAAATTAAAAGTAAAAACTATTATACGTAGATTAAATTTTTAAAACCAATTGAAATTTTAAAGGACTCCAGAAAAACTAATTTTGAATAATTAAAAATGTTTTTCCAATTTAGATATGTTGATGAATATAGATAAACCCAGTCACTAGGAATAACTTGGGAAATAAGTAAACTTTTAGTTCTGCAGAATAAAAAATTTTTAAGAAGTTCAAAGAAAATGAAGTTGCCAAGTGGTGTGGATGAGTCATCAATTCCTTAAAGGGAAAAAAGGAACATTGGCTTTTTTTAAAAAAAATTAATAACATAAAGAAAACAATGATGGGTAGTTAAATCACTGATAGAATGATCTCCATTAAAATGCTCTCAGTCATAGACTTTCACCCGTTTAAACTGATGTGTGTATGTCTGCAGCACAGGGCACTGAGAGACAGAGACAAGTCCGATTGATTTTACATAATTTAATGGTCGCTGCTCACCTTGGCTTGCCCGCAGAGTGCGAGGCACCTTAACTTTGAGCGCCCGACCAGGCAGCATTCAAGCAGTGCAGGAGGAGTTCTAACCCAACCATAAAAGTTGGTGTAGAGTCCATGGTCTAGACATGGTTTCTCTGCTTTGCTCTGATACTCAGTCAAGCTTCCCACACCCAGGGGCTGCTGCTAAGCTTTGGTCTGAGGACATTAAAAGAGCTCAGTGGTTCTGGACCAGAGGCATTTGTCTCCCCAGGGGATGTGAGGCAATGTCTGGAGACATTTTTGGTTGTCACGACTCGAGGGATGGTGAGGTGCTCCTGGCACCTAGCGGGCAGAGGCCCAGGGTGCTGCTAAACATCCTACAATGCGCAGGGCAGCCCCCACAGCAAACAGGTATCTGACACGTCAACAGTGCCGAGGCTGAGAAAGTCTGATCTAGGTTCCTGTGCAAATCACCCACCTTGGGGGAGAATTATGGTTTGGTTCCAGTGGGATGCCCACCAAGTAAATGGATTAGGAGTAGACTCCAAGTGGCCCAATGGGGAGCAGGAAATGCCTGTAAGAAATCAGAAAATACAGAAGTGCTGAAAAGGACATTTGAAAATAGTACCTTTAAAGATGATATAATTATAATTACCAAGTTCACACAGTAATTGACAGCATGATCTCCCGCCTGGCTCTGACTGCCAGATGACGTCACAGCCCCACAGTGCAGAGTCTACAAAGCAGAGCACTGCAGATTTCAAGTGAGGCTATAAAAGCTCTCTCATGTTGTGAGAATACACTTCTCAGGAGCTGGGGCTCATTTAACACTGAGTGGGAATTACTCTGGATGTGGAGGCAGAGAGTAAAATTAGGAAATAAGGCACAGCAATACCAAGGAGAAGACACTGATGGGTATTTTCCAAAGAGCTATGGTAGTGTGATGTTGTGACAATAAATTGTGAAGATGAGGGACTGTGCTATACTACCATTTGTGGATCAGCGAAAATTGCTGCACAAATGGCAATTTTTTGGATGTTGTTTTGATTGCAAAGTGGTTTGCTTTGTGACAGTTTTTAGAAAAAGTACAAGTGCTTCAAATTCTGATTTAATACTTAGAAATTTAATATGTAAAATTGATTTAGTTTATCTGTCAATAAACAGTCAAGCTTCTATTATAATGCATTAGTTTCCCCATATTCAGGCAACCCCAACTGTTTTTACTTGATGCAAAGTAATGAATTATGCTGTCTTCTTGGTTTTCTATTTAAATTTGTATTAAATAGGTTTTTAATGCATATCCACTTTTTAGATTCATTTATTTCTTATAATATCATAATTCCTGCATCAAATAATGTAGCTTATATACCAAAATTTGAAGTCTCTAAATAGGAAATACTGTCCCTCTGAAACAAATCAGATCTCAGGTGGTTCAGCTGAGTGATCGATTGCATTTCAGATCACAGACATGGTAGACTGAATTAAGTCCTCCAACAAAAGGCATGTACTAAATCTTAATCTGCACCCCTGTGGCTGTGAACCCATTTGCAAACAGGGCCCTTGGAAGATGTATTATCAGTTAAGGTGTGGACTCATTTGTGAGTAGGATTGTATTCAGGTGTGGCCTGATGGAATTAGTGTGGGTCTCAATCTGTATTATGGTATAAGCAAAAGAAATACAGATGCATGCAGTGGATCAGAGAAAATCACACTGGAAGAAACTGAGGGCACTGCCATGTGACCAGCCCCAGGATAAAGCACGGCCTTCCTGACATCTTGATTTGGGACTTCGGGCCTCTAAAGCCGTGAGCCAACAAATTATTGTTAAACCAACCCGTTGTGTGGTACCTGCCATAGCAGTCTGGAAATTAAGACAATGGAGATCCAC
Source organism: Chaetophractus vellerosus (assembly GCA_004027955.1). Classification (NCBI taxonomy): domain Eukaryota; kingdom Metazoa; phylum Chordata; class Mammalia; order Cingulata; family Chlamyphoridae; genus Chaetophractus; species Chaetophractus vellerosus. The sequence goes on from PVKH010004335.1 coordinate 9,603, forward strand.
AGGGACCAAGCTGAGTCCAGGACCTTTGGGGAAAACCAGAGTTGGAATATAGGCACTAACAAGTTAAACTTCGATTCAGAGACCCAGTGTGGGTTCAAGGCAGGGAGCTCTGGGTCAGGAGTTTAAGAAGAGTGGTTTAAGAACTTGCCACAGTGGGTAGAGAATCACACAACAACTGAAAGATTATTGAATTCACATCCTGGGGAGCTCTGCCACATTCTCTAATGGAACAACAACAATCCCCCAAGTACAGGGGCAATGACTAGTGAAGAAAGACGGTCAATTGATGGGCTCTTGATATTGACACTATGCTTATGAGCCTTTTGTTCCTGAATTTGCAATTTAGCCTAGTGTTGGAGAGCGCCTAAAAGTTACCTCCTGAGAGCCTCCTTGTTGCTCAAATGTGGCCTTTCTCTAAGCCAAACTCAGCATATAAATGCATTACCTTCCCCCCAGCGAGGGACATGACTTCTGGGGATGAGCCTCCCTGGCACCGAGGGATTACTACCAAGCACCGGCTGGTGAAATAACTGGAAAAAGGCCTTGAATAAAAGGGGGAAAGGGTAAATACAAATGAGTGTATACAGCTAAGAGACTTCAAAGTGAGTCAGGAGGTCATCACAGAGGTAACGTTTATGCACGTCTCAGCAGGATCTCATAGACGGCCAAGGTAGATAGTACCCCAAGTAGTGGAGCTCCTGAGGGCTCTGGAGACACCCAGGTCCTACAGTCATGGCAGATAGCCACAGAGTTTGGTGCCTTGCCAGAAGGCCCTACTTTGGAGTTTGTGCTCCTGAGTGTGACAGAGTTGGACTCAGATGTGACTTCTCTACACATGCCTCTTCTGTCTCTTTTATTTGAACCTATAGTTGGTGCTGGAGTTTGTAGGTGTATGTCCAAGAGACTTTAATCTCTGGGCTGTCCATGTACCAGCTAGACCTTGAGCTTTAGCAGAGTTGCTACACCCAGTCTCCAGTTCACTGAACTCATCCAGGACACTAACAAGGAGGTGACAATGGACAACCACCACACCAAGGAACCAAGAGAATCTACAACTGCAAGCAAGAGTCCTATCCATCAACCATATGGGATCGACGCCCCCTCTCAAATACAGGCGGAGTGGGAATCACCATCCCAGAATCCTCAGGGTTGGGGAATAAAATATGTACTAGCGTGGACTTACTCTATATTCTATATTCTACTATAGACTTATTGTGATTCTAGCAATGGAAGAAATTATATCACTGATGTGGAGACAGTGGCCACTGGAGGTGCTGAAGGGAGAGGGAAAAAAGAGGTGCAATATGGGGGCATTTTCAGGACTTGGAATTGACCTGAGTGACATTGCAACGACAGATACAGGCCATTATATATCTTGGCATAACCTACAGAATTGAGTGGGAGAGAGTGTAAACTACAATGTACCCTATAATTCATGCATAGTGGCAATGCTCCAAAATGTGTTCATCAATTGCAATGAATGTACCACACTAATGAGAGAAGTTGTTAATGTGGGGAAAAGTGGGAGGTGTGGGGAGTGGGGCATATGCGAATCTCTTATATTTTTATTTTTTTGTGTGTTACATTTTATGTAACCTAAGTATCTTTTAAAAATGAATAAAAATATATTTTAAAAAAAAGAACTGGCTGAGATAGGTTCAGAGGAAAGGGAGCTGTGCAGAGGAGAAATTGTCTAGGGTAAGTGACTTTTAACAAGAAATTCATCCTTATGGGGAAAGAGTTTGCAAGACACATAGAAAAGCTGGAGTGCCAAATAGAGTGAAGGTGGACAGTTCTTGTCCAGCAGGACTATGTCATGACATGTGGTGTCCATGCATTCTTCCATGCAATAGTTATTTATTGAAGCCACCTACAGAGAGTCCTTGCAGAAAGGGACATGTGGTTTTTAGTCCCTGAGACACCTTTTTCTTCCTTTGTAAATATTAACAGCTACTATTCAGTGAATGGCTGCGAGTGCGAGGGACTGTGCTAATAACCCTGTGATGCAGACACTACTACTTGCTGTTCACGCATGCGGAAGCAACGCTGAGAAAACAGCACATCCAAACTCTTGTAGCTAATGAAGAATCAAGTCGTGCTTTGAACTGCAGCCCTATAATTCCAAACATCCCACTGAAATTCCTTTGAGAAATAAGAAAGACAAAACTTTCACACCACCACTGAAAGCTATTTATTTGATGTAGTTCTATTCTCAGAACAAGCAAGAAGAAACTCCACTCACAGTAAGGATGATGGAGATAAATAAAGGGAAAAAAAACATTAAGGAGTATACAAAAGCTAAACCAAAGCATGAGGGTACTGTGGGCATTCTAACAATTCGCTGTATCTTCTAAACATATTCTGTAAATAACTGTCCACTATTTATTAAAAGGAGCCTAAGAAAAATATTTTAATACACATAATCATATGCCTGTCATTCATGTATTTCATACATGCAATGTAATATTCTAACTTATTTGGTAGAGTAACACTGTGTAAATTTACCACATCCTCACTAAAGATAAAGTAAGCCTCAGTGGAGACAAGTCTGTTTCTAGCAAATTGCAATGTCCCATGAATTGTTTTGCGTGATTTCAGATGATTGAAACACAATATTCCAGGTGAATGTCAACTGCTTCCCTTTGATGGTCGGCCATAAGTCTCTCTGTTTAATAGAAGGAGTGTTTTTAATATCTCCATTTGAAGATATTATAGCTACTCCACGGGAATAACCAATTTACATTTCTTTGGCCACATAAGTAATGTGCAAAACCCAGTATTAACTGACTACTTTCATCGAAAGATATTTTGTTTCTCTGACGCTGGTCTGTTGGTTGGCTGACCTTTAGCTTAATTCAATTCTAGGAATTCCCGAAATCAAAGGACTCTGCTGACCCACTGTGCCACATCTCTGGTTCCTAGAGTCAGCCCCAATCATCCAGCTGGGTGGGAATGCTCTGAGAATCCCTCCTCCTCCTTCCGCCAGTCTTCCTACTTCCATTCCAGGATTGTAACACCCAAATAAAAAGCAGAAGAAACAATGCAAGGAAGTTTTTATTGAGGTCGAGGACAAAGTTTAGAGACTCTCCTGGAGGAGAGAGGGATATGGCAAATAAATTAAAATTGTCATAAAAGAGGCAAGATGCAAAGTCAGAGAACAGAAAGCTGATGTGGGAATTGTAGGCATTCCTGCACTGGGATTCAGAATGGCATGGTGATGGTATGGGCTCATCTGACCCAGGACAAATCGGCCCCAAAGCCCACACCTCCAACTCTCCTAGCAAAATGTTCGGGTTTGAGTGATAGTCTTTAAAAAGAGAAGAAAAAAAAAAACTCTCAAGAATCTAGTCAGAAAAATAAAGTGCATCAAAGAACAGACGGTCCAAATCCCCTCCACCACATCAGGTTCCCAGACATTGGACCCGTATTAATAAGCTGTAAAGGAAAAAAGCTCATGGCCTGACAATTCTCTGTCCATCTTGTTGTCATTCAAGGAAGAAAACTGCAGGACATTTAATGTGTCAGGGAGTATATCATCCATGAAAAATAAATTACACTAACCACCTACTAGTAAATAAACCAAAAGCTAGAGAATATAAAAGTCAAAGTAGAAAAGAACTGTGGCAAATTCCAAAACCTGCAAGGAATAAACTCAACACAAATGTAACTTGTATTGTTCTAAAAACGAATAATAATGTCACAAGAGTTTTTTGAAAATCCGTGTGTATGGTAATCTAATAGGAATTCCAATGCAAAATCCTAAAGAATAATATCAGCAATAACTAATAAATGGGAAGAGTGAGGAAATTTAGACTTGATGAAAAATAAAATTACGTTAATTATGATCACCAGTGAAGACAAGTGGATGACAGTACATTCTTCAAAAAAAAGTAATCTTCAGTAGAAAAGCAACAAGAATCATATACCTTCCAGAATTCTATGGAAAGAAGAACAAAGAAAACAGTACATTTAGAAAGAAAGAAGTATAAATATATTTGCACATGTGTACACATACGCTGCAAGGAACTATAAAAATCAAAATAATACGTGCAAGTCGTATGTTAGATATTTTTTGTTAATTTCATGGCTATTTTCAAACATTAATTTTTCTAATTTTTTAAGTTGCAAAAAATTCCATTGGGATTTTTATTTGATTAAGATTAAATTAGGGAAATGAATATGGCTCAAGTGACTGGGCTCCTGTCTACCATACAGGAGGTCCAGGGTTCAATTCCTGGGGCCTCCTGGTTAAAAAAAAAAAAAAAAGCAAGCTGGCACAGGCAGTGAGATGGCCCCAGAGGAGACCTGGCCCATGCAGAGAGCTGGCCTGTGCAGGAGTGCTGGCCCACACAGAGAGCTGGTGCAGCAAGATGACGCAACAAAAAGAGACACCGAGGAGAGACAAGGAGAGATGCAGCAGACTAGGGAGCTGAGGTGGAGCAAGAGATTGAGCGCCTCTCTCCCAGTCCAGAAGGTCCCAGGATCAGTTCCTGGTGCTGCCTAAAGAGAAGACAAGCAAGCTGCCACGGACAGGCAAAAGCCGCCATGGGCAGGGCAGGTCGCCTGCGAATGGAGCGCAGCCAGCCACCCGCGAACTGAAAAAGCCGGCCGTGATGGAAGCAGAAGCCGCCCACAAGCGGGGAAAGCCGCGCCTGCGCAGTGACCAAGTCTCGGCGCGTCGCCGCAGCGGGGGGGAAGGGGAGATATGTAGTAAAATAAATAAATCTTTAAAAAAAAAAATAAAGAGAAGACAAGCAGACACAGAAGAACACAGAGAGCAGAGAGTATATTAAATGTACAGAATAATTTAAAAATGATTGGTGTTTTTTCTTACTGTCTTTCTAAACTGAAACAATGAACTTCTCTGCCATCATTCAAATATGCTTTTATGTCACTTAGATTACTATTTTTCAGCACATTCTCGAGCACTATATGATCAACACATTCTTTGGTTTTTTTTCCATGGTAAATTATTTTTTCTGTAAATATTATTTTATAGTTATTAATTTCAACTGCCTATTCAGTAAGATACAAAATTATCAATATCTATATATTTATTTTGGAGTCACCTTTCTTGTTTGTGACTTTTAAATAGTATGCAGTTAGAAACTTTTTTTTTTTTTTAAAGATTTTATTTTTATTACATATCTCCCCTTCCCCCCCGTTGCGGCGACGCACCGAGACTTGGTCACTGCGCAGGCGCGGCTTTCCCCGCTTGTGGGCGGCTTCTGCTTCCTTTCACGGCCGGCTCTTCAGTTCGCGGGTGGCTGGCTGCGCTCCATTCGCAGGCGACCTGCCCTGCCCATGGTGGCTTTTGCCTGTCCGTGGCAGCTTCCTGCCCTGCCTACGGCGGTTCTGGCCCACCCATGGTGGCTTGCCATTCTCAAGGCGGTCTGCCCGCTAGGAGAGGTCCCCGGGAACCGAACCCGGGGCCTCCCATGTGGTTTCCCAGCGCGCTCTTTATCCACTGAGCTATCTAGCCGGGCCCCGGTTAGAAACTTTTAAACCTAATCTGATAATCTATACACCCAATCTTAACTGGTCTTTTGTATATATTATCTAGAAAAATAAATGGTTGAAAATTCCCATGAAACTGTCATAAAAATATATATGTAATATAGGAATTGTGTCATCATAAAGTAATATAAAGAGGCAGTACTTATACTAATGTAGTATCCATGTCAATTCATACGTACAGCTTCAATATCAACATTATCAATAGTACCCTCCAGAGCAGCTGGGTACTCTAACCCTGTGCTGCCCTGCAGCCCGCTGCTCTCTCAGTGAGCTCCTAGGAAGCAGGGACTCCTTTTCACACTTGACCACGGATCTTCAGAGCCCTAAACGCCACTGCTCTTCCCTGAACTCCACTTTGGCGTCCGCGTTTCCTCCTACGTCCTGCCTGCCTTATATCCGTGGTTCTTAACTTAATAAAGACGTCACAAAGGACACCCAAGCCTCTTTTGTCCATAAATGCTGTCATGCCTTTTTAACTCTTCTGAAATAAAATTCATATTGTACGTGCCTACCTACATGCATTGTGACAAACAGTATAAAAAACCAAGGCCCATTTCAATATGAAGCAGAAATAAAAGCAAGATACTGTATAATCAGTCGTGTATTTCCATACGTAAATACTGTGTCACAGTGACACTGGAATGCAATGTGGTTGTCGTCAAAGCAAAGCACTGGGCAGTAGTAAAAGTGGCGGGACAGACTCTATTCAAACTGTCCGCGGGGAGAAGAGAAGCCAGCAGCCTCTGGCCTCAACTCTGACTAGCAGTGAGGTAGCCAGACTTTTTTAAAGGGCCCAGGAGGGAAGAAAAACGGGCAACTGGAAAATGAGAGGATCTGGGGGAGGTCAGAGGGGTCTGGCCACGGGTTTATGGAAGGGGTCAGGTCTTCTGAGAACAGGACATTCTGTGGTTTAGCACAATTGTCTCGTCTTAGGGAAGAGCTCAGCACGGGGTCAGGGCTCCACCCAGGGACACATCCTAGCACTGGGGAAGTCCCCACTAAAGTGTGGACAGGTCTCTGGTGCAAAGTTTGAACAAGTAGCGGAGCCAAGCAGGGTCTCTTGCAAGAATTCGCCTTGTTCTATGCTTGCTCACATTTAGAGAGAAAAGAAGACACGGTTCATCTGAATAATAAATGTCACTTTTTTTCAACTGACATTTAGAAAACAGAGATTAATCAGTATATCTGTGCATCATTGTAAATGCACCATAAATACACAAGCTACATATACAGATCGGTATGTGGGCATTTATTGGCAACTGAGACACCAAGAGGCACTGCCAATAGCGATGGCACGTCTGAAGCAGGGAACAACTCTTGATGATCGTCTCAACAAAACAAAGTGAAATCTTTCTTCGAGATATCTGGTTTTTGCATTTCCAGTATATTCAGGATATATTAAACACATAAAAAGAGTGTCTCAGGTTTGGGTATAAAATGAAGTTAGTTTTTAGCCTCTGACGATCATAAATAAATTTCAATGACAGTAAAACTCCCCTGTAGTTGTGACAATCAAAACCTGCCCCCAAAATTTCCAAAACAACATCCTAGAAAGCAGTGAAAACCAAATTGATAACCACTGATTCTCCTTCCTCCCTTATCCAGAGCCCTCTCTTAATGTGAGCTTTGAATACTTTTTCAGAATTTTGCTTTCTTCCCATCTTCCTTTCTTATTTACTTATACCATTTTGAGACACAGCTTGCTCTCATTCTCACCTTTTTTTCTCCCAACAAAATCTTTCATCTACACTTCTGCTTACCTTTATAAGTATTAATATTTGCAAATGAACTCTATTTTCAGTAAAAGTCACATAGCTGCATTTCCTTAAACAAGAAATATAAGATAAAGTTGAAATAAATTTAGTTAGAAGGATTTTGGTGGTATGAACTAAAGGAAATTCAGCTGCTGAAAACTTTATAAAGCAATGTAGAATGCTGAACTCAGATATTTTATTTTTATGCTTGTTCCCTTAATATGAAATGGTAGTGAAAACATAGTTATTTTAAAAGGATCAGAAGTGCCATAAATGCATGGTTTAATAGTTCCAGAAATCAGTTAGAATTGCCTGCCTATTCAATCATCATTTTAGAAAATTTTAACCTAATTTAAAACATTAGCTGTTTGTATTCCACAAACAAAGCACCAAGCTATTTGTATTAATGAACCTATTTTCATTCATCCAAGAAAAGGGTGGTTGATTCATTCCTTGCTTGAGGTGAGAGCATTGGCAGGAAGGCAGGACTGCAATAAAATTCTGATTGTATCAGGGCTGTATTGGATAGCTCATTTCTAGCCTTGGGTTTCAAATGCTCCTGGATAACGGCAGCCATTTATTATTGCTGGGTCCACGTGTCAGGTTTCAGGGAGGAAAGAATTCATCTGTGTTCTCGCTGACCTGGTGTTGACAAGGCTTCTCAGCTTCTCCCGACCTGTGAGTGGATCCTAACAGAAGGCTTGAAATGAAGACGAGCTCCGTGAGCGTGCAGACCTCGTTAGAAACACCGATCTGCGTGATGACAGACGCCATCCATTCTCTCATAACCGGAATTGTGGCCATACCGTGAGCTAACGCAGCTCAGTTCATTTCCACCGATGTTTACCAAACTCTCTCCACGTGTAGGACACTTTACACAGCCACGGAAATACAAAAACGTGCCTGCTCCTGTTCACGAGGAGCCACCGTCACCGTTACCCGCCAAAGAATACTCACTTCCCAGGTGGAAAGAAATGCGACATCTTTCAGGCTGGTAGTGGCTCTGCCAGGTTGCATGAGAAAGAACAAAAGGGAGTCAATCGCTCTGCTCATGATCACCATCACATTCAACTGGCACTTTCCCCCAGGCACACAGCAATACCTCTGTAAATTCAAGGCACTGACGATGACTGTAAAATATGAGTGTGTCACATTCAAGAGAGCAGGCAGTCTAGCCCAGAGGTTAAAGAAAAAGGGAAGCAAGGAAGAACCTTCTCCCTGTATTTCTAGACAGTCACATGTTTCACCGTCCAGTGAAAAGCAAATCAATTCCTCAGATGACTTGAAAGTCGTAGAATGTGTAGGTCAAGCACGTGACTGTTCTCACCCCATCTCAAACCGTGCAAGACTGTCTTTAGCCCAAAGGCTGTGCAGTGGTATGTGGCTGGAAACCAGACAGTGCTTTCCCAAGTGGTCGTGCTGAATCCGGTTCCTGACAGGGAGGACTATTAGGATCTCAAACGCCCTTGGACCCAAGCGTCCGTGAATATTACTTTTCCCACAGTGAACGGAACATGACAGATCGCCTCTTCTCTCTCACGCACAGCCACCCACCTGAGGTGGGGGACGGCAAAGGGGTCAAGGGAGTTGGCTGTTGGCCATGAAGAGTTTAAAAAGATATCCTGGGCAAGGTTTGGAGGAGCTACCCAGCTAGCTGAGGGCTGTGACCTAGGACAGAACTGCAAGGAGGCCATGACACACATACATCAACAGGAGCGGCCACCCCCGCTCCCCGCAGAGGAGGGGAGGGAAGTGAAAACGACACGGAGCGGAGGACGGCAAGGAGCAGCAGGCCACTCCTGCAGGCAATGGGCGGACGACCAGCACAGCTAACTTTGCTTTCGAGCAAAAACGTTAATTGGCGCTGTCTTTCCAGGCATGGGAGGGAAGCTCCCGGAAGTGGACATTTCCCTTATTGGTTTCATGAATAAAGCTGGCAAACTCTGGAAGTATCACACAACCTGGGTTTCTCTGTCACACTCTGAAAATTGATGCGGAGAGTTCTGGTATTTTCTAATGTTTCAAACTTGTTTCATCAATTTTTGAGGCAGTTCCATCAAAAACACAAGTTGTTAATGAAATCTTATTTTCCTTTCCCTCCACATCTCTAGATGAAATATTTGTCTTGCACCCCTGCTGTCCTGAGTTTGTCACTTCTTGTGTCTTGATAAGGTCATGGGGGAAACGAGGCAGCAGCAGTAACGCAAACCCAACAGCGAACGGAAAACCCTGGGCCTGTTACACAGACTGTTCTCATTGAGGACTCAGGGCTGCTGACACTTGTATTATGCAGTTATTTGAGCTCACTTGTTCTTACCTCCTCTGAGTTGTACCACGTCCTGACTTATGCCATTTGCTAAATCTTATTTTCCTTTCTTTTTTTTTCCCCCAGATAGGCCATGGACTCTCTGTTAGTCTGATTTTTTTCTTATTTCCCATACATATTATCCTTTGTTCATGAATAGGCCATGGACTCTCTATTAGTCTGATTTTTTCTTATTTCCCATACATATTATCCTTTGTTCATGAATCTAGTTTATGAGAAACGTGTGTTCATGTCTATCCAAGGTCTACATCATGCTCTTATGTACAAACTCTCCATGATAGTTTCTGATAGAAAGATGGGCCCAAGGAAGGAAACATGGTAACAGGACCCTATAACAGTGTGAAAGCACTTGTTCCCTGGAAGCACCTTCTACCACTAACTTCACTTAGCCTCATATCTGCCTGTGGTTTTTCTCCAGCTTCTATCTTTATTAACATTATTAACCATTTGCCAAGAGTTGACATCTCCATGTAATAATCAGATTGGGATATCCTAACTTCCTCAGATATTTCTTTGATTCCCGAACCACCTTAACATGCACAAAACTCCAAGGATTTCTTCTTAAGGGGAATTAAAAGGCATCATGTTACAATTAACTTGGCAAGCTTTTCCCAAACATTTTTTCCTCTATTAAGCAAACGAAGGAATAATAGTAACCTTAAAAGTCAAGTAAATGTTTCCAAAATAAATGTTTGCTTTGCCAGCAAATATTTCTAAAGGTATTTCGATAGCTGCAATAAAACAAATACTTGCATAGTGGGCAAATACATGAAAAATATTTTTGTATTCATTTCTGAGCACCTGGAGCTGCTCAGGCTTCATTTTTGACCTGTCCAAGAACTCAGTATTCACTGAAAATGTTTGTTCTTCAACTCCTCCCTACCACGCACAATAAATGTAGCACAACTACTTTGTTTGCCAAAAAAGCAGATATTTACAAATACACACAGATTTCAAATTGTTTGCAGTCCCCTGCAACTCAGTGCTCACAGTGGCAATCTGATAGAAAATGACTGAAAAGGGCAGAAACTTGCACCACTGAAAAGTAGCTACAGCAGCTCTTGATTTCACTGTAAGCGGAATGGAAAAAAGGAAGTCCCTTCCTAAGTCCTTGCCAGGAGTGCGTGCTTTGTTAACCAGTTATAACACACACGGCACCACCTGGACTGCTGAGCTTCCACAGGCTTATCCTTGAATTTGACAAGAAATGCTGCCAAAGTCTATTCAAAGACAAAATGACTTGCTGAGCTCACATGAAGAAAGGATCATTCTTTCTCCAAACTCTGACTGAATTTAATGAAAATAAGTGTCACTCCTGTATCATTTTAATAAGTGTTATACTGTAAAATATATCTCTAGACATATTTACATTTTAACCTTTTCTGTTCTTCTTTTCTCTTGGAATTTATACCTAAGATCAGATACATCTAATAACATTAGTGTTGGAAATTCTATTATAATTGATATCTCAATTATAATCTATAATTACATTCATAGTTTCTGGATGGAAACTCTTTAAAATTATACAAAAATTCTATAATTTACTTCAGTTTGCCCCATTCAAGGGTACATTTAACAATATATGGAGATATTTTTGGTTGTCAAGACTGGTTGTTTTAATCTAATGGGTTGAGGCCAGAGATACTGCCAAACCTCTTACAATGCAGAGGTCAATCCCCCCAAAAAGAATTATCCAGCCCAAGTGACAAGTGTGCTGAAGTTGAGAAACCATGGTTTACTTTGAGCGTGTATCTTCTGTTGATGAAACAAGTTTGAAACATTAGAAAAAACCTCGTGATCGAGTTCTTAAAGGTAAATATTACTTATTTAAGGTTTTATATGTAAAAATGAATAAACTGGGGAGCAGATATAGCTCAGTGGTTGAGCACCTGCTTCCCATGTACCAGGTCCTAGGTTCAATCTCTGGTACCTCCCCCAAAAATGGAATAAACTAGGTATGGGATGGAATAATTACAAAAATGAGTAACCCTTTTAACACAGTTGAAACTCATGAATATGAAGATTTTATTCTTTTTATATTGAAATAGATTTTCCCATAAAGTGAAATTCTTTATATTGTTTTACATAATGTGGCTTCCTGTTTTCCCAAAGAAATACTTAAGAATTTCTTACTCACCAAGGCAGCTCAGTTTGATGAGCTGTCCAGAAAAAAAGATCAATGATTTAAGTGAAATGTAATAGAAAATTCAAATTTTATTCAATTTCCTTTAAAATTCCACATAGATTTCTAGATTAAAGGCGGAAACTGTGCCACATATGCATATGTGGCCATTTTACATTTCAGATATTAGGGGTCTGTCAAATATCGTGAGAGGAATGGACGCCATCTCTCATCCCTAATATTCGTGACGTAATTATTTTATTATGACTTCTAATTTGGTAGACTCAAGCAAAGATTTCACCTCAGTAAGAGTGTTATAAAAAGTGGGAACTGCCTTAATCAAACCGTCATCAGTAATGGGACAAATGAAAACTGTGACGGAATTCGATGAGAACGACAGAGCGTCAGCCCGTGCTGCTCCTGAAAAAGACGTGTACTCCAAATGTCTTCATGAGGAGATACGAGACAAACCCAAATTGAGAAACACCGTATGAAATAACTGGCCTGTAAACCTCAAAAGCATCAAAATCACCAACGCCAAAAACGAGGGATTCTTCCGACTGAAGACTAAAGAAAGGTGACAACTAAATAGACGCGGTGCACAGTTCTAGTTGGGTCCTTTTGCTACAAAGGACATTACTGGGGCAGCTGGTGAGAGGTGAGTGGGATCAGAGCAGTAGAAGGAAGAAATACATCAATAGTCCTTCGCTGCCTCTCACGGCTCCACTGGGTCTGAGTACAAGGATTCCCTTCTTTGTTCATTAAAGGACTCAGGGCATGGGGCAGCGTGTTGGCAAGGGACTCTCAGAGGTTTCAGGGGAAAGAACGGTCTCTGTATCCTACTTGCAAATTTTCTGTAAGCTTGTGATCGCTTCAAAATAATATACATATCTATTTAGACTTTACTGTTTCAAAATTTCAAACTTTTAAAGAAGGTATGAAGTCATACTACTGAAAAACATTATGTTTAAATGATTCACACCATAAATTTTAGAAACAAATTTGAAATGTATTGATGTAGAATTACTCCCACCAGAACATTTCTTTCCATTGAAAGAGGCAGGTACTGGTTTTTCTGCCCTCTAATCCCTAGATTCCGTAAATGACACAATTTACTCTGTTCATACATCTGTTCATTTATTCAGCAAGTTGCTGAACTTCAAACTTGAGAAAGAAGAGAAATGGCAAAGGGCTATCAAATATTCTTTCCTAAATCATTACCCATGTGTTTAAAATTCCTACATACCAAGGCTTATCAATGCATGTGAGCAAATGAAAATGAGTTACTTGTGGGAGGTGTGGCATATGGGTACTGCTAAAATTTCTACGTAACATTTATGTAATCAATGTATCCTAAAAATATATATATATATATAAATTAATTTAAAAAATAAAAAATAAAATAAATAAATAAATAAAAAAGAAAATGAGTTACTTATGTCTACGCATCGTGCTCACAATCCCGTAACATTTACATTGGCCTTTAGATCTTTATTTATTGAGGAGGCAGGGCTTTGCAGGTTCTGCTAAATAGCATAGGCTTTTAAATTGTGGTTTTACATTTACACATTCCTGGTGTTTGAAATACTTGGAAACCTAATGTGTTTGGTTTACGACACATGTACATAAAAATATTCCGTTGAAGAGTTTTGGTATCAAATTGTCATTCTCCTAAACGGGTTGTCTATGTAGTCTCCCGCTTCCCCGTGTTTGTGCCCCGTCCCCCACTTTTCCGATATGCTGATGAGGATTCCGCAAGTACATTTCTTTGGAGATTGGTGTTTCTTCTCATTTTAGCACTGCGCCCTCCAGCGAAATTCCGTTCTGCCTCCTCCAGGCTGCGCTTAGCGTGGTTGGCGTTCTTGCCCTCCTAGAGTCTAAGACCCAGGCTAGCGGTTCTCTCAATCTGGCCCTGGGACCAGCACCAGCTCCACCTGGAGGCTTGTTAAAAATGCACATTATTGAGCCCCACCACGGGGGACGGAATCTGTCTTAACAAGCCCTCCCGGCCATCTGGTGAACACAAGAAACACTGTCTTGGATCGTTAGTTCTCAAAGCCAAGTGTGGAACTTATTGAAAACGCGGGCTCCATCCTGATTCGATGGTCCTGCTTGGGCACCAGAAACCTGAATTTTTAGAAGAGCCCCAGTTGATGCTGATGCACGTCACTGGGACAGGGTGGGGGTCCCTTCATGGGCATT
>PVKH010004336.1:0-23527 GCA_004027955.1 Chaetophractus vellerosus
TAATGAGAGGTGTATTAGCCTGCACTTTGATCTTCTCTATACTCGACCCCGTTGTGCCACTTGAGCTGCTATTCAGGGTGTCCGTTTTGGAGCTGTCGGTCATCTCATCCTCCAGCTGCAGGTCGGAAGTCAGTGTGTCAATCTGGTCAACCACCTGGTGGAAGGGACAAGGCAATTGTGTTGAAGAATGACACAAACCAAGATAGAGCAAAAACAATTTCTTCCTTTCTAGCTTTAGTCTGCTCTAGGAGACATGACAAATACTGAATGGTGCATCCCATTGTGGATTAGTGTTTTCATTTAATAAATTCACAGAGTAGCTATCAAAACCCAAAGTGCCAACTGTTTGATAACACAATGATTTGACATGCTTAAAACATAAACTATATGTATATGCTTAATTCCCGATTCTGCTAGACTCATCAAAGATAGAATCCTGATGCAGGAAAATAACTGACTTTTAAAAACAAGAAGGAGTTCCCTTTCTGCTAGTTTGTAGAAAGCTACAGGAGAATACAGCTTCCACCATAAAAATGATAAAAAGCCAGATAATCTGCAAAATCAAGGCTTGTCTTGAGACAATCAGAGAAGAGATCACAAGGTAACTGGGTGAACTGAAACACAAAGTGTCAAGCCTTCTGCAGAGAGACAGGTCACATGCATGTCTTCCCCTCTGACAAATCACTGGAAAAAGAGGCAACAAGCACAAAAGTCAGCAAGTGAAAAAATCAGAAACCTTAAAGAATTATTAAAGGCTGCATATATAATTTCATGACAGATTAGAATCCTGGAGATCCTCAGGCACAAGTGGAATCTGCGCTCACTCTTTGCCTCTTTTCCATGGGCCTCTCATGTGAGAGACTGAGGGCAGGAAGGCAGTATAAAGAGTTCTCCTTTGATGGTAAACAGGGACAAAATGCCACCCACTCCCTCTGGCCCCAGACCCTTCTCTCATACAAAGCAGGAGCTTTAAGTTGCTGGGGGAGTGGCAGAAAACCCTCCAACCTCCAAGACACAGGCAAAGATTCCCTGCAACTACAAGAGGTAGAAGCAAAAGCCATCTGACAGTGGCAAAGGGAGCAGAAAACTGTCTTGGGCCCAGGATACTACATTAATACTAAGCAGATGTCTGCTATCACTGGAGAGGAGAGGCAAATCTCAACCTCAAGACCTGTCACAGATACAAGGCAGAGGCATGGAATCTGATAAGGCTGTCAGGCCATCAGACCATGAGGCAAGTCTGAGCCCAGCAAAGGAAGGAGGTTGTGAAGACAGGAAAATAGAGTGGAAGCATCTTAGACAATGCAATTCCAAGGAAAGTGTGGCAAGGCTTGGCATGGAATATGATAAGGCTTTCCCATCGAGGGAATCTGGCATCCCCCATAACAGGCTTGCCTTCTAATCTCAGTTGTGTTCTATCATTGTTATGGAGCAGCTTGTGGGAAGCATGGCCTTTGCTAAACTGCTGGACTACAGAGCACAGAGCTGGGGCCCTCAGTCAATCATGCTCCCTGCAGTCAGAGATCTTAGAGGCCTCTCATGGCTGCCACACCTGAACTAAGATGCATATAAGAAGGTGGGAGAGTTATAGATTGCCTTAAAATTGGTTTATTTTTGTAAGAAGAAAATCCTTTCATTTCATGCATTTCCACCTGGAGAACGTTCCCTCTTTTCTTATTCAAGCCAATGTTTTGTTCAACTGAAATTGGCTCTTTGACATTTGGTGATAGAATTGAGCTCAAACTGAAAATATCATCAGCATCCAGACGTTGGAGGGAAAGGAGGGGTGAATCTAGTAGGTCTACTTTTTTCCCCTTGAGGCATTTCAGTGACTTATTTATGCCAGTGCCACCAATGCCAGCCTTCTCCTTGGATATCTAAAAAGGCAACAAATTCAACATGCCCAAGAGGGAGCCCATGATCTCCTGCTAATAGATCTTTTCTAGCATTTTCTACTTTAGTGAATAGTTCCCCCAACCACCCATTTGAGCAAGTCTGAAACCTAAAATGTGTTCCTGACACCATCTGTTCATGAACCTTCTGTCCAGGGTACCTGAAAAGCATCATGTTTATTTTAGGTCCTAGATATACCTTGAATCCATTCATGTCTCTCCATTTTCATCTTTGAGCTTCTAGTCTGAGCTACCATTATCTACTAAATGGACCATTGAGAGTCAGCTTACTTCCCTTTGCATCTCTGTAGTCTTAGTGATCTTTTAAAAAAAAAAACAACAACAACAACAAAAAACCAGCACTTTCCTTACACCCTTTCAATGCCTGTTCATTTCTCCTGTGTTAAGGCTCAGTTCTTAATAAGGCCTTCAAGATCATGAATGGTCTCTCTCAATGGTGTCCTGGTGTGTTTAACAACTGGCTCTTCAGGAAACAAAAAGGTCCTGATTTGAACCATTTGCCAATTTCCATGGTGCAAACTCTTACCATAGCAGATATCAAATTAGTAATATGATGTCAGTGAACATGGAGTTGGTAACAAATGAACAGTAGAACGTTGCACCATACAGATAACAATAGACAAAGTCACTCAGGAGCACAAATGAGAGAAAAACATAGCAAAACAGGAATAACTAGGGAGAAAACCTTTGTTTTTAATATAATTAAGTGTAAGTATACATAGTTTTGTTTTTAATAGTGTTTTTTTAGCAACCAGCTCCAAAAATTTCTGAAAATGCAAGAGTTGGTCCTTGCTGGCCAGTACAAGTCAACAGTAGCACATCACTGCCTCTAACTCCTAAAGACTCTCTACCTCAACTCTCTTAAGTGTTCCTTTTCTTTTCTATTCCCAAACCTTTGTGGTCTACTTTAAATCTTCATAATTGTCATTCTGTTTCCCACCACAAGACATTTGCACATACTGAATTTCTTCCTGGCATACTCTTCCCTGTCACCTTAGTCTACACAACTCCTAGTCTTCTTTAAAATCTGAGTTCAAAAGTCACTCATGAAGGTAGTCTACCCTGACCCACTACAATACCCCTTATAGGTCATGCTAATTTGTTATATATATTCATGAAGAATCATATTTCTCTCATTCACAGAACTCACATCATTTTAAATTATATAAGTAGTGTAAGTTTAGGGATATTGTTTCCCCCCAGACACTAATCCCCATGAGAACAGGGCATTTACTTTTTCTTGTTTACTATTGCATCCTAAAGGTCTAATGTAGTGACTGGCACTTAGTAGGTGCTCAACAAATAGCTGTTAAATATATGCAGAAAGAGTTATTTCTTTGGTTTGAGCATGGGCAAAAGCACTCTTTATCCTATTTGATTTTAGAGGGTGTTGCTATTTGGAAACCATCATATTTGTTCAGTTATTCCAGAATAAACCACGAGAGAAAGGATTTATCTATAAATGAACCTCAGAGTTGGTTTTTCTATACCTCTGGGACAGATATTACTGTATAAATTCAAGTGGGAGGAAACTTAAAGATGTGAGAGCTGGAAGGACAGTTTTGGCTCATGGGCACCGTGAGCTCTCTCATCTGAAGAGGTTATCTCTTTTAACTTTATTTAAATACATACAGCAAAGGAGAGAAAGCTGCTCTAATGGGAAGGAAGTAAAGCTGCTTTTCAGAGATGAATATGTACTGCCTGGGTCCCTGGTAGTTTGAGAGTTCCTGCCTGGCTTCAGTCTCTATATTATTTCCTGGTTGCCACCAAAATGCCAAGAGAAGTCTTTTGTTTTTGTTTTTTTTTTTAAAGCCAAACAAACAACAGAAAAATCTCATAGGGAAATATTCCTTCACAGAACAGGGAAACTTGTGTAAAAGTCTGACTTAACTAGATACTCAAACAAGTAACTAAAATTGCAACTACCTCAAGTACTGTGAATGAAAAATACAACGTGTTAGAAGAACAAGACCTCATCAGACAGGTCGGTGAAGCATTCCTGAAGGAGGAGATGGAATCATGTGGTTGAAGAGGAGTGGTTGGAGCTTTCCACTAGAAGGACAGAGGAAATAAGGGTCATCTGACAGAAGAGAGCACATGAGTGTGCAATTTAAAGAAGACTCTTCTGTGGGAGGGTGCTGTGACAGAGGAGATTGGAAAGCCAGGTACAGCTAGATTGTAGGAGGCCTTGGTACACTGTGATAAATTACCAAATAGTTTTAAAGGAGTTCTAGAAGTGAGAAAAGGAATATTTATAAAAAACAATGAATTAGTTTTTTGCGGAATTGAAGAGTTCTCTAAATAAATAAATACAAAGGTTTTCAAACAGGAAAATATAAACTAGCTCAGGCATGGACTTACAGAGCACAGAAAATTAATGATTAAAGTTTTACTCAAAAAAAAAAGTGTACCAAAGATCTACAGAGTAACAAAAATTAATCTGACAGATTCCCATACAAGCAAATAGAAGGCTGAAGAAAATTTACAAATACATTTCATGCTGAAAGAAAAAAATTGCAAATGTAATAGAGTTTAATTCTTTAAAAGTGATCATGAAATATATCGTCAGGCTATAATGGCTTAGAGTATATGTCTAATAGCTCATTGCTAAAAGTATTACTTAGTGACAATTTAGTAAAAAGGAAAACATCAAAGAAGGACTAGGATGCAAGAAGCATAGTTGAACCAAAGAAATTGGTAAATAGGTAAACCAAAATACTCACTGATTACAAAAATACAAATATACTAATGACTGATTTAAGAGAAGAGTGAGAAAATGTGAAACTAAAATACCAGGAAAAAATAGCATGTCAGATTAGAGAACAAAGCTAACATTAAGGTCATTGAATTTTTTGTGTGAGGGAGATGGAGATACTGATTAACTTTAGACTTTATTAAGTCAAGAATGCATATGAAAATTTTTAGAGCAACTGCTGAAACAACAGATTCAAAATTATGATTTCCAAAATATTATAACATATAAAAGGTGAGTAAATATTATTTGATAAATCTTAAAGAGGTAGAAAAGAAGAAAACCAGAAATAAATAAAAAGCATGGCAAATAAAAATTACTACATAAGGTAGTAGTGCATAATCTAAAATATATTAGAAATCATAACAAATGTAAATAAATTAAAATAATTTATTCAAAAAGAATGATTGCTGTCAAAAAGAGATGCAAGAAGATGAATATAAAGTGATGGAAATAACCAAATGAAACTTAAAGCAGTTATATTAATACCAAATAAAAAGACTTAAATATTTCTTAATCAAAACAGTATTGTATTAATACTAACTTAGATGAATCAGTAAATGAAACAGAATTGAGAGTTCTCTCTGTATGTATATATGTATCCATATACATAAACACATATATTCATGTAGTGATGTATATATACCTGCATCTTTGTTAGATTTTATATACAATGCATAAATGTTTATGCATATAATATATGTGTGTAAATAATATGAATGTATGTATATAGATATATGTATATTTATGTGCATTACGTATAACAAAGACTAAAATGGGCAAAAGGTGAAGAAAAAGTCATTTAATAAGGTAAACTCCAAATTTTGAAAACACATGAAAATATGGTCTATCTCGTAATAAAGGTAGTGCAAACTGAAGAAAAATGAGTTAGCATTTCATGCTCAATAGTTTGGTAAACATAAAACAATCTGAGACTTCCAATTGTTGGTGGTGAGGTGGATAAATGGGAACAACTGCTAATACAAATATAAATTTAGTCAGTTTGGGGAACTATTTGACAATACCTTATAAATTGGGTGAATCATGTACCCGATGAGCTAGCCTTTTAGGAACACAGCCTAGACTACTCTAGAGAAACCCTAACAGATGTGCACAGGTTTGGAAAGCAGAAATACAAGGATACTTCCTGCAGGGCTTTTTAAAATCATAGTTAAAAATTCAAAACAGTCCAGAATCCACCAGTAATTGACTGGGTAAGTAAATATAGAGCAATTAAAATGAATTAATTAAAGCTATACATATCAGCAGGGATACATTTCAAAAACATAATGTTGAGTACAAAAAAGTTATAAAAAGATGTATTTGGTGTCTACATATTGTTTATACATAGTATTACATGGACTTAGTTTACACAACATGAAAATAAATAATACACATCAAATTGACAATTATTTTTACTTGAAGTGAGGAAAAAGTGGTATAGATGTTGGGAGGTATCACCTATAACTGAAATATTTTATTTCTTTTAAAACGTGATATGAAGTAATTATGAAAAAAAGGTTACATTTCAAATGTCTGGGTTGTATTTGATATATTTATTTATTTAATTTCTGTTACGTGTGAAATGTTTTATAATTTGAAAATAAAATAAATATTGAACACTGTATTAGTCAGCCAAAGGGGTGCTGATGCAAAATACAAGAAATTAGTTGGCTTATTTATTTGGGAGTAGAAGCTTATAGTTACCAGGCCATAAAACATAAGTTACTTCCCTCACCAAAGTCTATGGCCATGTGTTGGAGCAAGATGGCTGCCAATGTCTACCAGGGTTCAGGCTTCCTTGGTTCTTCTCTTCCCAGGGCTTCCCTGGCTCTGGGCTCAGCTGCTCCGGTATCTCCACAAGGCCAGCTGTAGACTATTAGGTGAACTGTTTGTTTCTCTTACTGGGGCCTTCTTTCTTTCCTCACCACCAAGCTCCTCTGTGTGCTTACTTCCCGGAGCCCCAGCTCAAAAACTCCAAACTCCCTTCTCTGTGATGTGGTTTCTCTGTGATGTGGTTTTTCTATGCAATGTCCTACTGATGGGGCCCACTCAAAGCCTTAATCATTACTTAATCAAGTAAAAGTAAAACCTCTGAATCCAATACACTATAATACACCTAGAGGAAAAGACCAGTTTACAAACATAATCCAATATCTATTTCTGGAATCCATCAATAATATCAAACTGCTACAAACACTAGAAAAATCAAGTTAGAAAGAAATATAAACCTAATCCTTACAGTTGTCATATGGACCACATATTGAAAGGAGTGGGAGTTTATTTACTTGGACAGTTAAATAGTATTGCAGCTAAGTGAGGGAGGAATAAATAAGCAAGACAAGGAATCTAATGTATCCTCATAATTACGCATCTCTGTTTTGTGTAAGCTATTTCAGGGTATCACATTGCAAATATAGGAGTCTTAACTGGGGTCTTGATGGAATTAAAGGGAAAGCAAAATGAAAGAACATAAGGCTAGTGGGACATATTTTTCCTCCAGGTATTTGGATATGAAAAGATAGCATGACATCAATTCGAGGATTATCATAATCTAAGACTACTCATGGGAACCAGCTGTAGCTCAATTGGTAGGGCTCTGGTTTACCACATGGGAGGACCCAGGTTCGGTTCTCAGGACCTCCTCAAGAAGGCAAGCCGCCTCGAGCAGGCAAGCTGCCACGAAGCAGGCAAGGCCGCCACATGGTGAGCTGACTTGGCGGGATGCTGCAGCAGGGAGAGACAAGCAGACACAGAAGAACATAAAGCAAATGAATACAGTGAGAACAAGCAGCAAGGGGGGGATATATAAATAAATAAACCAAAAAAAAAGAAAAAAGAATACTCACACCTAAGCAAGGTGCAAAGGAGAAATATACATCTCAAAAGTGAAAACTGGGTCATTTGTTCATGTAATTGTGGCTATGCAGGTCCGTGGAGGATCTTATAATGGGAGTGAAACAAGGAGAGTTTTAAAGATTGGATAATGGTAGGTATTGTATCTGATGATTCCAGGAGGATTTACTTGGTCTCACATGTAAGACAGCTATGCTTTGCTGAGAATAATTAAGAAGAATGATAAACCAACTTAAGAAGCAAATGAGCTTCAAGTTTTCAGATTTTGGAAAATTTCCCTAAATATATTCATAAAAGAGAAACAGATTTAGAAGAAAATAAGCAACTCTATGACCAAAATTATTTGTGTGAATTGAGATTCAGTTTAAATTACTTTTGGAAATCTTAAACCACAAAGTATAAAAATAAAGACACCTGTAGTGTTATTACAGTGGAATTCAGGAAAAAAAGAGGTCTACCTCTGATTTTAAAGGAAAATTTTAGGAGGTCCTTCTCCTGTACTCCCAGAATGTTTTATCCCTGCAGTACTACAAATGTACCGAGATCATCTGTTTATGTGTGCTTATTCTCAGACTATGTGAGCATATCTTTCCATTTTTCTTTCCCTGGCAGAGAACCCAGTGTTTGCAACTTTCTTGATTTGGTGAGAATTGGGGATTCTCTTCCTTTATTATCTGACTCTCAAAGCTGTGCTGTACAGCTTAACATTGAGAATGTTTCAAGCAGACACCAAAACAACTAAGGTAATTTAATTGTACATTTATTTTTAAATATTTGTACATGCAGGTCTAGATGTATTTAGCATTTTCCCAAATCCTATTTATCTTCTTTAATTAAAAATCACATAATATATAGTTCAATTGTCTTTAAAACAAAGATAGACCTCTTTTAATTTGACTGAATCTTTCTCTAGGGCCTCCTCATCAACATCCTCAACCACAAGAATTTCAATTACAAATTCAATGAAGAGAAAGGAGGAATTTAACTGCAACTTTAACCTGTAAAAGAAAATTTATGATTTCTTTTATGACCTTTAAGATTGATTTAAGAAAACAATTGCATTTTAAATATGCAGCATCAGCAGCAAAGAACCGAAGAGAGAAATGAATGGGAGCCACAGGAATTTCTACCAAGAGAAAAAGACAGTTAAGAATACTACCTTGCTTGAGCTATTTGACCATCTTCCATGGCTGAACCCAAGTACAGGAGCTCTGTCAAACAGAGGCACAATATATAGGCAATGAACTGGCAGACCCAATCAGATCTTTCCTGGGACAAGATGGAATATATCTGACAGAGCAGAAGCAGCAAGTAGTGGAGTCACTAGAGGGCTCTGTTCCAACATGGAAACAAAAGGGGACAATTTGCCCTGACCTCCTGTTCATAACTCACATGATTGATTTTGTTTTTTGGTATTATAACATTATTTTTAAAACTTGATGAATCTATGTCTATATCCATATGTTGTCTATGTCTATACCAGTGATTTATGGACAGAATTGAAACAAGTGTTCACACAGCATATAACCTCCTGTTCCTTTGCAGATCACAGTACTTGTTATGCACTTATGAACTAATATTTATGAACAAATCCTGTAATTATCTTGGGAATAGTAAAATTCTATTGAATTGCACTTGTGTTTGAAACAATTTAATAAAAAGAAACATTTAAGTGATTCCACAATTTTTTAAAAATATATTTATTTGTTCATCCCCTCCCCCCATGCCTTGCTGCTTGTGCTCACTGTGTCATTTACTGTGCATTTTTTTGTGTCTGCTTGTCTCCCTTTTGTTGCATCATCTTGCTACGCCAGCTCACCGTGCAGTGCAGAACCAGCTTGCCTTCACCAGGAGGCCCCAGGAATCAAACCCAGGGCCTCCCATATGGTAAACAGGAGCCCAACCACTTGTGCTATATCCACTTCCATGATTCCACAATTTTGTTAAACTAATAAAAACCTTAAGAAATAGGAAAGACTCAGGACTCTCTTGGCCTCTGAGAAGGCCCAGTGACCAATGGTGAAGAGTTGCACAGGTGGTGAGCATTAAATGCGTGCTTCCAGAGGGATGACTAAGGGAGTTTCCTTGGGTTCCTAGAGCTGTCTTTGGATTTCTAGAACAATCTTTATTTTCCAAATATTATTGTTTCTTAGAGACCTGGCCAATCAGCTGCTGAGGTAGTTCCATATTTTTCCTAAGTCCTCTTTATCAACTAGACCAAATAAGCATGTCACTCGTTGCACTCAGAAACATCACAAACACCATCTTGTATTTATGCTCACTTGTCTTGGAGTATTTGATAGAGTATAAAATGTATATAAAGGAACAACACCAATTGCAGCGACTTTAATCAAGAGACACATTAATTTTTCTCTCACATAAAGTCTTGAGGGAGGTTATGTATGGCAATGTCCTGAAGTTGTCAGACATCTCATCAGACAAAATGTAGTCATCTAGATTCAAGAGAGGTCAAGAGAGTTGACCTCCTTTGCTGAAAATTGTTTTGAAGCTTTCTTTGAGACAGAGTACTTTTTTTTCATGGTGGCAATGTTGTTTGCTTTTGTAATATACACATAAGTGGCAAATCTAACTCTGTTCTCTGGAAGTAAACTAGACTAAATAATAAACAAACAACCATCAAGCCAAATAAACATGAAGAACATAAACATTCAATAGTACTAATATTTATGGTCAAAAGCAAGATAAATCTATAATGTAATCAGTCTTATTTTCTGTGTTCAATTGGGTGCAACAAACATTTATATTGTGTGAAATATTGAGAATAAAAAAGTAAGGCTTCTGGTTTAAGATGTAGTGATCATATGCACTTTCAGTCTGTCTCCCCAAATCCTATTTAGATGAGATTAAAGGAGTAAAAACTGAGATAATTTCAGAAAATGTTCTCAGAGTGGATGTATTCATCTCCCAGAGCTACCATAACAAAGCACCACAATTGAGTGGCTTAAAACAACAGAAATTTATTCTCCCACAGTTCTGGAGGCCAGAAGTCTGAAACTAAGGTGTCAGTGAGGTCATGTGCACTCAGAAGGTCCTAGAGGAGAATCCTTCCATGCCTCCTCCAGCTTATAAGTGCCTTAAGTGCTCCTTGGCTTGGAGCAGCCAAATGCGAATCTCTTCCTCCATCTTCATGTGGCCATCTTCCCTCTGTGTTTGTTTCTAGGTGCTTTCTCTTCTTTCTATAAGGGTGTACCCTAATCCAGTATGACCATATCCTAACTTAATTAATTATTTCTGTACATAACTATTTCCAAATAAGGTCACATTCATAGGTACCAGGGGTTAGAACTTCAACATTTATTTTTAGATATTTGGAACAGGTTTACTTCTTTTGTATCTCTTTTTTAAAATTAATTAAGTACATGCTCTAGCACAGTAAATTTGGAATCCAAGAAAGAAAAGCACATAGGAGCCCAGAAGCATTGTAACTAAACCAGCTATGCAAAAGTAAATAAAAATAATTTAAGAATTATGACTATACCACCATCCTAAAAATCAATTTTTCTAATGTAAAACAGGAAATCAGAAGACTCCAAGAAAAATAATAATGGGTTATATTCAACAAATGGCATTACTGGGAGTTGTCACATCTTAGTGATATAAGGAAGAAGTGAACTATTGATGAGTGTGTGATGAGAAATTGGTGGTGTGTAAGAGTAACTGATCTTGAATTGAACACCCTTTTGAGAAGTTTGAGTTCATAGAAATAAGGGTAAATTTCCTTTTCTATGGGTTCACTTACACTGTTCTTTCTCTACCTTTACTATTACCATGTTGTTTATTGATATCGTTTTTGTGTCTGAAATATTTTATTTATATCCAGTCAAATAATACTTATTTACCAGGTCAATAATGATAGATATTAGACTGATATTCAAAATTATAGAAGATATTGATAAATATGTATGGTATGATTTTTTCAGTGAGCATGGATTCTAATTGATTGCTCACTTTCTTCTAGAGCAGTATTTATCAAATTGTTCAGAGGAATACAGAAAAAGTATTCTGTACAAAAATATTTCTATTATATACTCAGCATACATTATTTTTGTGGAAAGTTTAAGAATAATATATTTGAACATAATTGATCTAAATAATATTTCAATAAAAACAGAGCATGTATATGGTTTTTCTTGACTCAATGGAATTATAGCTTTTCTTTTTTAAAATATATCTTTTTATTTTTTAAAAAGGTAATTAGAATACACTAATGTCACATAAAAAATATAGGGGGGGCCCGGCTAGATAGCTCAGTGGATAAAGAGCGCGCTGGGATACCACATGGGAGGCCCTGGGTTCGGTTCCCGGGGACCTCTCCTAGCGGGCAGACCGCCTTGAGAATGGCAAGCCGCCATGGGTGGGCCAGAGCCGCCGTGGGCAGGGCAAAAAGCTGCCACGGACATGGCAAGAGCCGCCACGGGCAGGGCAGGGCAGGTCGCCCGCGAATGGTGCGCAGCCAGCCACCCGTGAACTGAAAGCCGGCCGTGAATGGAAGCAGAAGCCGCCCACAAGCGGGGAAAGCCGCACCTGCACAGTGACCAAGTCTCGGCGCGTCGCCGCAACGGGGGGGAAGGGGAGATATGTAATAAAATAAATAAATCTTTAAAAAAAAAAATATAGGGGATTCCCATGTGCTCCACTCCCCACACCTCTCACATTTTCCCACATTAACCACATCCTTTATTAGTGAGGTACATTAATTGCAACTGATTAAAACATTTTGGAACATTGCCACTAAGCATGGGTTAAAGTTTACCTTGTAGTTTACACGCTCTCCCACCCAATTCTGAAGGTTATGGCAAGATATATAGTGGCCTGCATCTGTCATTGCAATGCCATTCAGGACAATTCTCAAGTCCCCAAAATACCCTTGTATTATATGTTTTTCCCTCTCCCTGCCCTCAGAACCCTGCTCCCCAGTGTGACAGAGTTGGGTTCAGTTGTGGTTTCCCTACACGTGGCTCTTCTGTCCTTCTAGTTGAACCCATAACTAGTACTAGAGTTGGTATGTGTATGTCCGTATTAGTCAGCCAAAGGGGTGCTGATGTAAAATACCAGAAATCTGTTGGCTTTTATAAAGTGTATTTATTTGGAGTAGAAGCTTACAGTTACCAGGGATAAAGCATAAGTTACTTTCCTCACTAAAGTCTATTGCCACTGTTGGGGCAAGATGGCTGCCGACGTCTGCCAAGAGTTCAGGCTTCTAGGGTTCCTCCTTTACTGGGACTCCATTTCTCTCCAGGCTCAGCTGCTGTGCTATCTTCACAAGGCCATCTGTAGGCTATCAGGCAAACAGCTCTGTCTCTCTCCCCAGGGCTTCTGCGATGTGTAAGAAGCCATCTCTATTCTTCTGTGTTCTTCTACTGTGTGTTCACTTCCTGGGCTCCAGCTCAAAACTCCCAATTGAGTCCTTTGCCATGTCTTTTCTCTGTGAATGCCCTACTGATGTGATCCAATCAAAGTCCTAATCATAATTTAATCAATTAAAAGTGATACCTCTGACAAACCAGTTTACATACATAACCCAATAATTATTTTTGGAATTCATATACAAGGCCAAACTGCTATAACTTCAAAGAGACTTAAATCTTTGGGCTGTCTGTGTGCCAGCCGGTCCCTGAATCTCAATGGAGTTGCAACACCTACTCTCCAGTTCATTGGTCTCACCCAGGACAACTAACAAGGAGGTGATGATGAAGAACTACCATACCAAGGAACCAAGAGAGTCTACAACTGCAAGCAAGAGAGTCCCATCCATCGGCCCCATGGGATTACAGCCCCCTCTCAATTAGAGGGGGAGTGGACATCACCATCCCAGAATCCTCAGGATATAGGGGAATAAACTATGGACTAAAGTAGACTTACTGGTATTCTACCATAGACTTATTGCGATTCTAGCAATGGAAGAAATTAAATCATTGATGTGGAGGCAGTGGACACTATTGATTTCTTTAACATATAGGCAAAAACAAAAGACGAATTTCTCATTTTCCATAAAGGTGAGTCAAATGACACTATTTGTGTTGGGAAAAAAGAAGTATTTGAGCATATTAGTTAGACAAGCAAACACTAGGAAAACAAAAACATGGTTAAAGGGCATTACCTCTTGGGACCAGGGCTAGTTATAAGCTAAAGATGATTAAGTAGGTGACTTTGCAGATCTTTGTGTAGAGCTTGATTGGGATGTGTGTATTCACTTACACTAGCCTGATAATAGTTAAAATCATACCAGAAGAGCCCAGGATGAACCAGACATGGTTGTTCCCCATAAAAAAATAATTGACCTAAGTGTGTTATGTGCAGTGGTAAAAGGGTTTGTAAGTTCAGGAGAACAGAGGAAGGGGTGACTGCTTCTTCCCAAGCAGGTCAGTTTGCAGCATTGATCGGGGATAACTCAAGTAGTAGGTGATATCTGAGAGGTATCTTGAATGATAAAAGGAAATTTGGAGGAAAAGGTATTTCTTGGCAGAGACAATAAAATATTCAGTGACATGAAGCCATGAAATAATTTTTTATATGTTGGTTAAAAATAAAGTTGGGGATAGAGTGTGAATATGATATAAAACTAAAAAGCCAGATAAGGACAAGGTCACAGGGGCCACTCTAGACCATGCTAAAGAGCCTAGACCCTGGTTGCAATTTTAAAGTTCATTCCCAAAAAGATTTGGATTGGCAGCACCATGGAAAGAAAGCAGAGGTTAGTAGTTTGACAGGGTGCAGACAGAGGCATATATTCTAGTAGATTGATTTCTTTTTAAGTCTCATTATTGTATAACCATACCATATAATTTTATAGCCATACCACAGGATAGTGTATATATAGCCTGGATCTCAATATAAAATTTAACTCTAATATTTTTTGTGCAAAAACATTAATGGACCTTGGCAGCCTTGGGAAATTATACGCATTTCAAGAATTTGTATTACTTCAAACACTAATGGTCTAAAATTTTCAATTCTACAATTTGCAAAACTAAAATATTTGGTTTTGTAAATTTTTTAAGACCCAAATTATGAAACAAAGTACTTGGTTTCATTTAAATCATTTTCTCATACAACTGTAAACATTTCTGAGTTGATTTTGAAGGACATAGAAATCCCCCAAAGGACCACACCCAGATGTTTAGTTGTCATATGCCAAAATGGCCACTGATTAGAATAAGGGAACATAAAACAATTAAGTACTAAGGAGAAAAGTGTTTTTGTTAAAGCACACTAACTTCCATTTAGTTAAAATGTACTACATGGGATAATCACTTCAAGTTAAGACCCACATTGACTTGCCTATCAGGTTTAGGAAAGGGAGTTATTCACTACTATTTCTCCCCTGTAGCAAACATTACACACAGTTTATAATGATTTAAATCCCACTGCTAACTTTAATTTCAGTTTTCATAAAATATCTTGTTATTTCAACAGGCAACGTGCATATTCTATTCTGAGGCTTCCATAAAGTATAAAAAAGGAAACATCCTTCATAATAACTGCTTTAGCAGCCTAATAGATGTAAAAGACCCATCTATTTGCATTTTGTGAAGTATACACTTCAAAATGACTCCATTATGTTAATAAAGTTCAGGAGTAGTCTGTAACTCAAGATAATGGTAGTGTAAACATGAAAACATTAAAATAAGCGTATAGCCCTCAATCTCTATATCATTTTGCATGTGTGAAATAGTAAATGAGATAAACCCCAGGTTACCTATTATTTTCCCTAGCTTAATAAATAAAACATTCTGTAAGCATGATAAGTAAAGTTGCAAAAACAAAACTCCTCTGCATGCAGTCCTCTCTTTAATCCATTCCCTGCATTGTGGTCAAAGCATTCTTTAAATAAATACATATATATATCTTTCTTTCTTTCTATATCTATCTATATCTATCTATCTATCATCCCTACTTAAAGCCTTGAAGTGGTTTCCCACTCCTCCTAAAATAAACACCAAATGTTTAACAAGGCCACATGCTCTGAGGATCTAAGTCCTGCCTTGCAAGCCAGTTCTTTCCTGTATCGTTCATTCCTCACTCTGTGCTTCAGCCACACTCATCCCTTTTCATTTCTCCCAGTGCTTAGACATCGCTAAGCTTCTGCCTCTGGGTCTTTGCATAAGCTATTCTCTACTTAGGCAAAATCACTTATGACTGTTTCCCCCCACAACACAAACACACCCACACACAATTGTCCTATCCTTCAACAATTAGCCCAAATATCTCCTCTTTGAGGTAGCCTTCCTGATTTCCTTTCAGTATCATGATGCAGCCATAGAACTGCTGTGCTTCTGCCTCAGAGCACGTACCACACTGTAACGCAGTGATCCATTGTATAATTAGCCCTTCAGTGTCTCCTCAGCAACCACACACCCTCCACCCTAGGAAGGCCAGCAATACTGTTTCTTTATGGCTGAAAGATGAATATAGATTGAATGTAAAAACGATGAACTTGAATGAATCAAAGGAAAAATACTGCAACAATGTATTTTTATGTTAGGTATCGTTTGACTACAGCTCTGGGCATGTTCATAAATTTCTGAGGTGATGAATTTGGGTTGTAAATAAACTGTATTCATAAGGTTTCTAATCTCTTTCTTTGCATCTTTTTTAATGTGTGTGCGTACATATATGAATATATATATACATATCTTTTTAAAAAGCTATATGGGGAAAGATGTTGAAATGATGTTAAAATAAACTGGCAAGATTATTAAGGCATTTCATTTACCAATATCTCTAAAGAAATGTTTACATTGAATTGACATTTTGACACACGTTCATATTTTGTACACCTCAGATATTGAGTGAAATGTTTGGCATATAACATAAACAAAGAAGAATTTTAGTAAATTGGACAATTATTTGCTTAAATTATCTTAGAATCCATATAGGATATTAAATTACTTATTAAAGGTATCAGAAAAATCTTGATTTCTCCTCTATTTGATAACTCAAACACATAATTACACTGTAAAAATAATAGAGTTCCTAAAAAACTCAAAGTGGTATTTCTAAAAATGTTGATGTTGAATACACTCCTAGATTAAAGGTAAGACAGTTGGATGTAGTTATGATTTGGACTTTCACTAGTTGTGTGATGTTGAAACTGAGTCTTTTTTCTACAGGTTAGAATGGGATGATTTGTTCCATACTTCATCATTCTAACATAGATCCAAGTGTAATAATACAGAGGTAATATTAAATAGATACAGGAAAAACACAAATATCTCTAGCCATTAGCTTATTGTGACCCTCATTTAATATGCTACAATTAGATTTTTCATTCCTCAGAGTCAGTTACTCTTATGATAAATAACAAGATTTTCATTTTTATAGAGGTTTACATTTGCTTTACCTAAATTTACTCCTGCAACGTTACAAATAATTTCTGCATCCAGTTTTGTCCTTCTCAAATCTTTCACAAAGTTCAAACAAGCACATAATTTGATCATGCTCCATCTCTAGGTACTGAGTTCATTCATTCAGCAAACACACTAGGAATAAATACATGAGTCCAGCTATTGTGCTAGGATCGGTCAGACCTGGTATCTGACATCTCTCAGAATTGGGCTAGCATGGAAATCACTAATTCCAAGCACTGTGTGCAGTATCTGGTCCCTAGCTACTTCCTTTACTTCCCTTTCAGCTAACTTGTTCAACATGTCTCACCAATCCTAAAGCTCATCTGGATTTCTGATATACTGTCAACCTTAGTTCATCCAATCTGTCAGCTCCTCCCATCTCCTGCCCTTCTTGATTTACAAAGTTTAGAGTTTACAGTCTATTTCTTGTGTTTTTCCAAAAAAACTTTTGCCCAGACTCTGAACCCCACTGCTTTTCCAGTGTACAACAGCCACAACATTTCTACGCTTTTCATCTCTGCTGTGGAAGGCACAATGGGGCAGATCTGTCCTCCTAGAAATTTATGATATCCAGTGTTATAACTGTCCCTTTGTCAACTTCTCTTTTCACTTCTAGAGTAATTACTTAAAACTTTCTCCAGTTTTTGCAATCCTAACTTCCTCTCCCTTGTCCCCTTTACCACAATCTAGCTTCTTATTCCACAAAGAAAATTAAAGCAATTAGAGAATTAATACTCTCTTAACTTCCTCCCCCTAATATAGGAATCTATCCACATCTGCACCCATCTTCTTCTTTTTCCTGGAAATGAAGCTTGATATAGTGTGTTTTTGCAGACAAGATAGGGTGAGATGCTTACCTAGGAGGACAAAGTAGAAGGGCTTAGGGTACAAAAAGAGAGTTTCAATGCTGAGAAACACCTGCTTTATGTGTCTATTTGAGCATTATTTACTCTCACTCTCAAGAAGTAAAACAACTTCAACAAATTATTTAAAAATTCCACTAAACACATATTCTGAACTAGGCACATCAAAGGCTATAAAAACAAAGAAGATATTATTTCTGTGCACAAGAAATGCCTACTCTAGTGGGAGAAAGTGTCTGTAATGTCTGTGAAATGTGCTAGAGCAAAAGTATATATAAAATGCTTTCAGAGGAGACACGAAGGAACAATTCTGTCAAGGAATGAGAAATAGTACCTGGGCAAGTCTTGGAAATAGGAGACAGTTTAGAGGACTTTGAAAGATCAGGTAGAAAAAAGTGGAAGAACACTCCAAGAATGATAAAATGCAAAGTAAGAAATGGAAGTTTGAAAAATAAACCAAGAGTTCAAGGAGTAGAAAGTCATTAATGGGGCAGAGTTATGATGTGTGTGTGGATGTGGGTGTGTGGGTGT
Source organism: Chaetophractus vellerosus (assembly GCA_004027955.1). Classification (NCBI taxonomy): domain Eukaryota; kingdom Metazoa; phylum Chordata; class Mammalia; order Cingulata; family Chlamyphoridae; genus Chaetophractus; species Chaetophractus vellerosus. The sequence continues at coordinate 18,287 of PVKH010004336.1, forward strand.
GTGTGCATGTGTATTTGGGGAGATGTTTAAGGAGCTGGCAAGAAAAAGGAGGAAATGTGTAAAGACAGAAGAGGGAAAGGAAGCAGGCAAAGAGCTGGGAGATATCCTAAGGGTCTTCAGTGCTATGCTGATGAGTTTGGACTTTAACCAAAGGCAAGAGGTAGACACAAAGAGTTTAGACAGAAAAGTAAAATGACCATCTAAAATATGATTTTGCAGAACCTTAAAGAAGTAGAAAAGACCTTGCCATAAATCAAGTCATTGAAAAAGATTACTCTTTTCATAAGCAAACCTAGGGAAAATTATGGAAAATGATACAAATGGGAGCTTATATTACATCATATTTGCATTAGTGAAAACATTTGAAATTTTCTAAAGCCTGTCTTTAGACTATCTTGACCAAATTGAGGCTATCTAGTCTAACGCTATGATAGGAATATGCTTAGAGTGAATGTATATAGGGACATCAACTTTGGTTTAATAAAGGCTTTCAAGCACTATGATATTCCTTTTTGTGCCTCAGATCTAGTATTTTTAATGGATTAAGAGAGGTTGCACTTTAAAAGAGAATACCTTCATGTCTGATGTAATGAACCACAATATATGAAATGAAAGAGAGAGAGGGAATTTAAAGTCTGGAATTCATGTAGGATAGGCTTTCCAAGTATCTGTCCTCACTGTCATGGGGCTCCAGAAATATTTTATAAAAACAAATTACACATCAATTTGAAAAACAATGAAAATCTTTATCACAGAGTGCTAACAGCCATTTAAATCTGCTAGGGGATTTTGAAAATTGATCCTACTGAGTTCTTCTTGTGTTGCCAAATCCCTGAAAAGACTTCAATGTGCATTTATTTCCTTAAGAGAACACAGTTTTCAGAGTATTCATAGCAAAAGCTATTCCAATTGTTTGCTTCTAACAAAACTCTGTGGGGAGGTACCATAATAAAATCTTTCTATATAATATATTGAAGGAAGCAAAATGTAAAGTATTTTTATTAACACTTTAAAAATATTAACTGTAAAGCTTATCTTTTTTGTGGATTTGCATTATGTACTACTTTTCACATCCTAAAATATAAAACATTGCCTTCACTACATTCAGTGTCAAATATTATTTTATTTATACTCAGTATAACATTATCGCATGGTTTATATATTACAATCATTTTTTAAAAACTGTAATTATACACTTAACATTTGGTAGCCATATAATTATATGTATATATGATTACATATAATTATCTTCATAATTATTTTCTCATAGATAAAAGATATGGAAGACCTCTAGTGGTCAAAAATGTATATATTTCTATCACACTTCAGATTCACTATGGATTATTATTTTTAAAAATCGTTAGGGCAGTTTTAGTTTGTAAATATGGATGGATTTCAGGAATTCTATTTATTTTTCCAAAACAACATTTTTTCTCTTTTTCTGAGGTCTAGTTTTTTACAAAGGGGGTCAATTGTGCCTCTTAAAGTTAATATCAATTTTAAGAAAGGTATTAAATAAGATGTGCATGTAATTTAAATAATTATACGATAGTATATACAAGATGTTCTGAAATTTCAAAATTTAATATGTGGAGAAATAATATATGTAGAAACCAAGATTTTCACACTAATAACCTAATAGTCTGGGTAATTTGTAATATTGATCCATTCAAACAATATTTTTCAGAAGGCTAATATTAAACCTTTATATAAGAAGTATTTGAGGAATGTTTATAAAGCAGTAGGTCATTTTCAAATAGGGAGAAGTGTATGAATACATAGTGATGAAGAAAGTAAATGTAGAGCACACAGCCATTTAAAGATTTCAAGAGATACTTTGATACTTATGTGAAATTTCCTCATTTTCCAAACACTGGTGTAATTAAGAAAAAACAAAAAAAACAAAAAAAAACCCGCACACCTCATGTAGGCAGAGCCAAATCTGCTACACTGCTCTTAAATCACCATGCTTAAACCTCTGGCTTAATAGACTTCAGTATCAGTACATTGAGTCATGATAGCGTTAATCTCTTTTGCACATTTGGATAGAACTTTTGGACAAACTCTTCTCAAATTAAAATATCTGAATTAGTCTTTCCCAAACAATAAGTTAACAGAAGCCATCCCACTCCCCAGAGGTCATTTGATCTTTTAAAAAATTTTTTTCAACCTCTTCCTTGCTTCATCACATGTACGACTTGTGCGCTTATGGCCATTCTTCCCAGGACTGTGGCATGAATTTCTTTTGATAGATAAGGATTTGTCCAGTTCTTGATACATTCACTGCTAATGTAGTTTAGTAAATTTTTAAAATTAAATCAATTCCTGAACTTCAATACTTATTATTAGTAAAAAAAAAAAGAAAAGAAAAGAAAAGAAAATACCTGCAGTCCATTTCAAAATAGTTTCTGACATATTATTTCAGCATATTATTTTCTATTATTTTCTATTACAAGCTGTTTCAAAGAATTGTTTAGCAAATAGTGCCAATGTGCTGGTAGTTAGCTTATACCCAACTGCCAAAGGCAATGGAACAATACTTGAATTCCCAAAAAATACACTGAACACAATCTACAATGATATGAATGCATAAACCAGGGAAGCCAGATTGTTTCAGATAGAAGAAAAGTATAGCTTTAATGTTGAGAAGTCATAATGAATGATGTTCTAACTAACTTTTCTTTCTAAGGCCATTTTCCTTACTGCAAGCATATTGGCCTGAGTGAGGTAAAGAGCAAAATCCAAGTAAGATAGCATGCTGGGGAATAGAACCTCTAGGATGTGATGACAAAGGAAAAGTTGCTGGTAATAAGAACAAATAATCACATTTGGACAGTAGGACATGTTTACTGAATGAAAATGAAAATGAATTGACTGTGCATTTTAAACTTTTTGCACCCTGTTAAAATTTTCAACCTTCTGACAGCATGCATGTATTACTTTTACTTATAAAAAATGAGGTCACAGTGAAAAGTTTAGGAAATATATTATAAAGTAGATTCTCCTTCCTCAGTAACAAATAAAGTAACAACTAGCAAAAATCACTTAATACTAGAAACCAAAAAACTAAAGAGGCACAACCCACTGTCTTAAATTTGAAATAGCACCAGCTAAGGAAAAAATGAGGGCTTTAACTGGACTCAGTACCATTCCTAAAATTGGCCCTATGCCTCGCAAATGAGTCCAGTGATGTAACAAAGGCCTTTAAATTTTCACAACTAACACAATATATATATATATTTATAAAAGAAAGGGTCTAGATAGAAATATGGGCAACATAGCAGGAAAGAGGATGGTGAAACAAAGTGTAGAGATGGAAGCAGAGATGCTGGGGCCACACTGAATTGAAGTGATTAGCACAACACAAGAAGAACATTTCCCATAGGCCCATGATAAACCCCAGAATATGGTGAAATGAACTGAACACAACATTTACATATTCTACAAAGGCAGAGCAATGATTCGGGTTCCACTCCATTTCCAACTCCGCTCCATCTCCCCTAGCGCATCAAGCTTTAGAACCATGACTAGAACACGAAATAAGCTCCCCTTCACATGGTAGCTTGCCTGAGAAGACAAACCACTCTGAGACATGACAGGAACATGTTAAGGAAAAGTCACTTCGGGCCCAGAAGTTCTGAGCAGAGTAGTTTAGGTTAAAAATAAGTGAAAAGAATGGGTATGGGGACCATGTAAATGCTACTGTGCAAGGGGGAAAAAAGGAAAGAAACAAAGACAAGGAAATAAGTCAGCTTAGAAGGAAAGAGAAGAAAATTTCCCCTGAGTGTTTTGTGCTATAGAAATACTTAATATAATATAAAACAATAGTATAAAATTGAAGAGGAACTGAAAATCCAAGGAAACAAACTTAGGTCCAAATAACAGCATTACCAAGGTAATAAACTGCAAACAGCAAGGTAGAAGATAGACATGCCTGAAATTGAATGTTGACACAGATGGGAGGTTTGACATAATCACAATGACCACAGAAGGTAAAAAACAGATTCCAGCTAGGGCTGCCCCTAACATTTTCAGGGCCTGGATTAAGGGGAAAAAAAAAACCAAAAAACAAAACCCATATACCTTAACATTCAACATCTAATTCAAGGGAATAAACTGTTTTTAAAATATTTACAATTTCTATCCTTATATACCTTAATAAAAAAGGCCTGAAAGGCCAGGTTTCAATATGGAATCTGTGGACAGTTAAGCATTCTGTCAGGATGTGGCAGTGAAAAAGAGTACCAGCTTCTGGCTCCCAGGCTCTGCTCATTGCCCATCACCCTTATTTTCCCACCCAGCTCATCTTATACCACGAAGGGCCTTGAATGCTGTGTGTGGATATCCCAAGCTATAATGCCAAGCTCTCTACACAGTCCCTGTAAAATAGTCAAACTCTGGCCATTTCTTGAGTCTAAGGATAAGTATTCAAGTGGTTTGTTCTGTCCTCTGAAAGATTATGGCAAAAGCATATCATGTGTCCTTGAAATGTGTTTGAAGCTAATAAATGGGAATTCCAGGGCCCCAGGAGACCAGACTTGAGATGCGTATGGCTGGTTGGTACCATGTAGCAGCTGGAGGAAGGCTGAGTGGGGCCTTCTAGAGTACAGGATTCAGGGTAGGGACTATTGCTTAGGTCTAAAGGCAGTAGCTCAGGTGGCAGAAATCAGAGAAGAGATAACAGACATGGAGGAAAGACAAAGATGATGGTTTTCTCAATTAATAGACCCCATTATTACGGATCAAAAAATGTATTCAAGATGCTAACTTATCTGAAATTAAGAAATTACTGAATTTCGCCATTTAAACAGCAAAATGCAATTCAGTAAAAGCTATTGGTGAACAATTGTCACTGAGAAATATCCAGCACTTCAAGGATAGATATCTAAGCAGAAGGAGCAAGGTAAGTAAAAAAAAGAAAAATCAAGCTGCTCTTAGACTTTTCTAGAGCAACCTCAAATGACAGAAGATAAAATAGTAATGTATTCAACATTCTGAGAGAAAAGTGACCCAAGAATGTCATGCTCCGTCAACTTGCTGTTCAAGTATAAAGACAACAGATAGTCTTAAACTTCAAGTTCCTGAGGTATATGTCAAACTCCAAAATTCACCAACCAGAAGATGAAAGTAAAAGATGTGAAGAAAGGATTAGAGCAATACTCAATGGTCAAGTGTACTAATTCTCAAGGAGAAAATATATTACCAGAGAATTTTTAAATTACCAAGTGATCTTTCTTTTTT
>PVKH010004337.1:6087-23623 GCA_004027955.1 Chaetophractus vellerosus
ATAAATAAATCTTTAAAAAAAAATAAAATAAAATAAACCCACTTACTGAATGTTATGCTTAATTAAGTACAGAGTAATCAATATTTAATCAATCATCAAGTATTTGTCAATAGCAGCTGAAGAGTCACCACCTTTGTACCACAGGAATGTATAAAGAAAAACATTACCAAGGCAAGCTTTTAAAAGAAAGTGTGGCTTGAGCTGAAGAAGGCAAATAGAAGTGGAAGGATGAAGAAAAGGGGAGTTCGCTAGGTATCATGTGCAACTTCCAGCCTTGAACATACATTAACTCAATTACTCTTCATTGAAGGATAGTAATATATCTACTCCCTAAATGAAGAAATGAGCAAATGAGAGAGGTTAACTGTCAAGCCATTTATAGTTTCATTGTGAATCCCAAATTTTAGACTCTCATCATCTTACAGCTTATTTCAAGAGCCTTTCTAACACATGTGCCAAAACAAAGTAAGCGCGTCTTAGCATGCCACCCATGGTCCTTTATTGTTTGTCTCTGCCTAGAGATCCACCTTGTGTTGCTGCTTTTGCACACACACTTTCCTTGAAAACACACCTAAGTGTAGACACAAGCATGCTAATGTTCTTTGGTTCTTTAGTGGTTACTGCTACCCTGAATACCCTTGTCTGCCTTGTAGGCAGCCTTCAAGATTAGTCTGAATTTTTTCCTCCTCCATGAAGCCATTTTTAGCTTGCACACCCAAGAACAGATGTGATCATTCTCAACTGCTTCTATCAGTAGTACCTGTTATGTTAAATCATTATTTTCATGCCACCATTGTCTCTCCTATGAATGAGTCTCTTAAAGGCAAGTGCTTTCTCTTTTTCATCTAAATACCCCAGTGCAAAATCTTGCATCTGCTTAGCATCTGGCATATAGTAGATGCTCATTAAATATATGGTATAAAAATGAATGATCAACACATGAGATAAGTAAGACATTTCCAAAACTATTTAAGGACTTGATGAGAGGAGTATTTAAACTTAACATGCCTCCATGAGTAAATTTAGACTTCATACATAACCTATTTATTCTGTGCTCTAGGAAGATCACTACCAGTAATTTTCAAGAAGAAAACTGTAAAAACTGCCTTTGGCATTTCTTTCAATTGTTAAACAAAAGTGGATAGCAACTGGAGGTAATTAGGTATTCTTTTTGTTTACAAAATCCACCCCAAGCTGACAAAATTAGAACTTTTGCTTAATAACATAATTCATGAGTTGAGACTGCCATAAATTCCATCCATAGTATTTATGATACACAAACATTCTGTGCATATTTAGTAAACATTGCTTGGGGTAACTTAGTGTCTTAAATAAAGAGAAAGCCAAATATTTTTCCTTCATTTTGCTGGATGTGACTGTAGCAATAAATGACTTGGAGTTTCATCATACTTTGAACTCGCTCACAGTCCTCAGTCCACCCTTCAAGCACTTATACAGGTTTCATGGACTTAATGAAATTTTTTCTTGTAAGTGTTGCTCACTTTTCATCACAAGATGTTAGATTTTTTATGTCATGTGTTTGTACAAAGGTTGTCTTTTCATGTGCATAGAAGGAAATTAATGTGGACATTCACCACTTCTGAGTTTCTCAGAACCACAGTTTGGTGCCTAGGTTTTGCATATTTTCTAATGAATTACATTCCCAACTACTGAAAAGGAAAGGGATCCCTGAGGACAAGAGGGGGAACCTGCAAGCTTCTCCCTGAGTTCCCCCATGGTACTCCATCTTTTACTGTGGTCAGCATGAAATAGACTGACTACAGAAATTGAAGTATTTCATTTATTATTTGGCCATTTTCACCCACTTCACTGTAGGCTTTATGAATCTGGGTAAGTATCCTCTCTCTCAGGGATAGCTGGAGACCAAAGAACTCAGATCCTGCTAAGGGGCTGTTACCTTTCACTTAACTCAAGCACCAATGGAGAAACTCATTAACCTCCCCTTTGAATATCCCAGGGAGTCTCCAGTTTTCCTTTGCAAGCATGAATCAGAAAAAAGTGCTGCTAAAACAGGGGTTCTTAACTTTTTTTGTGCCATGGACTTCTTTTCCAGTCAGGTGAAAACCATGGACCCTGTCTCAGAATATAGTGGCAGATGGTTGTATGACACTCAAGAGCAGCATGCCTTTAAATTAAATTTTAGGATTATTCCATATTAATTCAAGCTCACAGACCACCTGAAATCTTACCATGTACCTGTTGGGAGTCTATGGACCTGTGGTAAAAACCCTAAAAGAATAAAATATCTAGAAAGATTTAAGCACAGATGCAAAAGTCTTGTACACATAAAACTATAAAATATTACTAAAACAAATCAGACAACAACAAAATAAATGGAAGGACATTCCATGTTCATGAATTGGAAGACTGTTAAGATATCTATTCTACCCAGAGTAATGTATAGATTCAACACAACCTCAATCAAAATTTCTTTTTGCAGAAAGAGAAAAGCCAATCATCAAATTTTTATGTAAGGGTATGGGGACCCAAAGAGTCAGAGCCATCTTGAAAAAGAAGAATGAAGGAAGTTGGGGGACTTAACCTTCCCTATTTTAAAACTTAATAAAAAGACACAGTAATCAAAACAACATGGTACTGGCACAAGGAAAGACACATAGCCCAATGGAATCAAATAGAGTTCAGAAATAAACTATCGGGGCCGGCTGTAGCCAAATGTTAGGGCTCTGGTTTACCACATGGGAGGCCCTGGGTTCGGTTCCCAGGGCCTCCTCGAGCACCGTGGGCAGGGCAGGCCCCTGCGAGCAGGCAGGCTGCCATGCAGTGAGCTGACTTGGTGGGTCGCCGCAGTGTGGGGACACAAGCAGACACAGAAGAACACAAAAATGAACACAGCAAGAACAAGCAGAAGACATATATAATAAATAAAAAATAAATCTTAAAAAAAAAAAGAAATAAACTATCACATCTATGGCCTACTGATTTTTGACAAGGTGCCAAGTCCACTTGATGGGGAAAAAATTGTCAATTCAACAAATGGTGTTAGGGCAACTGGAAATCCATATACAAATTTGTAGCCATATATAAAAATCAACTCAAAATAGATCAAAGACCTAAACATAATAACCAAAACTAAAAAATTCCTAGAAGAAAACAGAGAAACATCTTTCAGACCTTCTGATTGGCAATGGTTTCTTAGACTTTACACCAAAAACATGAGCAACAATGAAAAATAGATAAATGAGAGTTCATAAAAATTGAAAACTTTGTGCATAAAAGGACGTCTTCATGGAAATAAATAGGTACCCTACAGAATGGGAGAAAGTATTTGGAAACCACATACCAATAGGGTTTAATACCTAGGATATAGTTTTTTAAATCATGCAACTCTACATAAAGACAAACAACACAATTAAAAATGGACAGGGGAACCAGCTGTGGCTCAATTGGTAAAGCCCTGGTTTACCACATGGGAGGCCCTGGGTTTGGTTCCCCAGGCCTTCTCAAGAAGGCAGGCCGCCTCAAGAAGGCAAGCCGCCGCGAGCAAGGCAAGACGCGGTGCGGTGAGCTGACTCGGTGGGATGTCACAGCAGGGGGAGACAAGCAGACACTGAAGAACACAAAAGCAAAAATGAACACAGTGAGAACAAGCAGCAAGGGGGGGATATATAAATAAATTAAAATAAATAAATAAATAAATAAATCTTAAAATGAAATGGATAACAGGCTTGAACAGATATTTATAAAAAGAAGATATACAAATGACCAAACTGGAAGATAGTTTGGTGGTTCCTCAGAAAGTTAAACATAGATTTACCATATGACTTGGCAAACCCACTACAAGGTATATATCAAAAGAACTAAAAGCAGGAAATTGAACGGTTATTTTCACAACTATGTTCACATTGGCATTATTCACAAATGCCAATAGATGGAGGTGTCCTGAATCAGATTAATGGATAAACCAAATGGGTGTATGTATGTACGTATATATATATATATTTATATATATATATATATATTTATATTTATATATGTATGTGTGTATATATACACACATGATGGAAAATTAAGCCATAAAAAGAAATAAATTTCTGATACATGTGACAACATAGACAAAACACGAAAATATCATATTGAGTGAAATAAAGCAGTCACAAAAGGACAAATAATGCATGACTCAATGATACTAAATAGTTAGAATAAGCAAAATCATAGAGTCAGAAACTAGAACACAGTTTAACAACAGATAGATGGAGGTAGTGAATGGGGAGTTAAATCTTAATTGGTACGGAATTTCTGTTCAGGGTGATGGAAAACTTTTGGGAATAGATGTTGGTGATAGCATTACAATCTTGTGAACACAATAACACTGAACTAGATATTTGGGTTGGGTTAAAAGGGGAAATTTTAGATTCTATATAGCTTACTACAATGAAAGTTTTTTAAAATCATAGGACTGCAACACTAACTGTGAACACAAATGTAAACTATGAACTGTAGATAATAGAACAACTATAATAGTATTCTTTCATCAATTATAGTAAAGTACCACACTAATGCAAGGTAGAAGGTACAGAGAGGTATTTGGAAACTCTGTATTTTCTGCATAATTTCTCTGTAACCCTACACCATTCTAATAAAAATATTATATTACTAATCAATGCATTGTAACTCAATATAATTATAATTATTATATTAATGACATAAAAGAGAAGCTTTTCCTTGAGCAGCTAATGGAAAACCTTACAGAAGGAAAATGAACCAAATAGAATTTGAGCAAGGGCTGTTTTCTCTGTGTGGCCATGTGTGAGCCAGTTTTTTTGTTTGTTTGTTTGTTAAACTATGTGTGACTTTGGCCTTTGCCCGAGATTGGGCAGGTGTTAGTTACCTCACAGTGGGCTTGCAAGTGGGATTGTGAGTCTCTGAGGGGGCATCACACATTGACATGAGTCCCAGGCTCAGTGCACTCACTCCCTCCCCACATGTACACACACACACTAGAATACACTCACACAGAGGCAACTCCTCAGGCTGCAGGTTCTTCTTTAGGCCCTCAATTGGCCAAAACCCTCTGGGCATGTATACAAAATGAACCCTCACTTATCTACTTTTCATTGTTGCTAATGTTTTTGATATACAGTCTAAGAAACCATTGCCTATCAGAAGGCCCAGAAAATGCTTATCTATGTTTTCTTCTAGGAATTTTATAGTTTTGGTTATTATGTTTAGGAAATAGAAAAATGGTCAGGATGATGTACCAAATGTGGCAGAATGTTCAAAGTTGGTGAATCTGTGAAGGGCAAAGGACAGAGATATCCTTCAAATGTTGCTCATAAAAGTGGACCCATCTAAGTGTCCATCAGTAGGGCACTGACACACACACATATGCCAGCCAGGGATTAAAAGGTCAATGTTAATCTCTTAACTCTGACATGAAGAGATGTCCAGGACATAAAGCTAGGTGGAATAAAGACAGAGTTCAATACATTAAACTTTAAATGGATAGAACTTTGCTTTACAAACACAGTGAATTACAACCTGAACTGAAAATTCACCATATCTCCCCCAGCTTTGTCATCCCCAACCAGGTTTGCCTCTGAGGATTCCAGGGAGAAGACTTAACCAACACAGAAATGGCAGGATGTGTTGATGGCCCACTCCCCAAGGTAGCTGGGTGGAGAGAAGTACTCTGTGGCATAGGCAGATAGGAAGGTGTGAACATTGGAACATCCCCCACTCCTAGAAAGACGTGAACTGAACAAAATTTGTCCATAGTGCTGGACTCTTTCTGATCTACTGTTGCCTCACTTTGAACAGACCTCCTTGGACTTCTGATCTCATGAACTTTTGTCAAATATTTTCCCTCTATATGGAGTAACTAATAAAACTATTCAAATGTGGTAGAGGGCTAAAAGCCCCCTGAGTTAATTGTCATCATGAACAGCCAATCTCCTGACCCTGGACAGACCCCAGGCACCTCTGGAGCCTTGTGCTCAGGAGTGACTTCCCTGTGGCATGCAACTTGTGCTCAGGAGTGACTTCCCTATGCCATGCAACTCCTGCCTCCCCTCCCATATCCAGTCCTCAGTCCCCTCCTCTAGCAAATTCATCTTTGCTCAGGTCATTCATCCCAATGGCATTAGTTGGCCCCCTCCTCCATCCTTCCCCAGTGGACACAGATGGTAGGAGGAAAATAAACAGAGCCCTGTGGATAGGCCTTACCTGGCCAGAGGGCTGATGGGCATCTGAGATTGAGCTGGGGAGCAGGCTGGGGGTGAGGTGAGGCAAGTGCATGTAACTGGTGGTTTGGAGCTATGTACCCCAGAAAAGCATGTTCTTAAACTTAAACCACCATGTGAATCTAGTGAGGTTACATTAGTTAAGGTGTGGCCCAGCTGAATCAGGAAGGGTCTTAATCCTATTACTGAAGGCCTTAGAGGTAGTGTCACAGAGAAAGAGAAAACCAGAGGTCACAGCCAGAAGCTGAAAGTCAGTAGAAACTGGAATATAAAGGAGAATCTGGGAAAGGCTGCTGTGTACATTGTCATGTGACAGAAAAGCCAAAGATTCAGGATCCCCAGCAGCCAGTTCCAGAATGCATCAGTCTTTGGGAGAAAGCATTACCTTGATGAAAACTTCATTGTGGACTTCTCCTCAGAAAGAAACACGAGTCTATAAATTCCTATTGTTTAAGCCAACCCATTGCTTGGTATTTCCTTTGGCAGCCAGTAAACAAACACTGGCCAAGCTTTTGTACACATCCCAGTGCTTGGGGAGTCAGAAGGAACCCCCAAAGAGGGAATTCTACAAACAAGGAGGAAATGCTTTTGGAAGAACCAGGAAGTTATTAGAAAAAAAACTACTCCTCATGTTTGCTGGTCCCTGGAATGAAGACCAGCTCCCCTTATCCCAGGCTGAAGTCCACTTTGACCATGCCCACTCACTGTCACAGGCACCCAGTAAGTATCAATGATAAATATGGACAGGCAAACATGAATTCACAAGGCTCAAAGAAAGGGGACTGTCAAAAGACGAAAGGGAAAAGACTAAAAATCTTTTCCAGAGGGCAAGTCCCGAGCACCATCCTGTTTCTGACCCTGTGTCCTTCTCAGTACACTGTGGTTCCAGAATCCAGCCTTAACAGGACTCCTGCAGGCACTGAAGCATGTTATTCAAAAATTCCAATTAGCATCCTCTGAGTAACATAAGGAAATATTTTATCCATATAAAGGTAATGCATCAGGTTCCTGGCTGCTAAAACAAATACCCTACAGTGAGTGGCCTTAATGAATTTACTGGCTTATGTTTTCAGAGGATAGAAGACCTGCTTCCTGCCAGGGTCTATCTCTTCTGGCTAGCTGGCAATCTTTAGGATTCCTTGGCTTTTCCATCATGTGGCATGCACATATTGGCATCTTCTCTTTTCACTTCGGGGTTCTATTAACTTTCAGTTTCTGGTTGCTCCAGGTGGCTTCTCTCTTTGTCTCCATTTTCTGTTGTTTCTAAGAGCTTCATCCTACTGGATCAAGGCCCACCCTCATTCAGTTTGGGCACACCTTAACTAAAAATATCTTCAAAGGTTCTACTTACATGTGGGTACATAGCCACAAAATTACAATGAAAATTCAGAAATCACAAAAGAGCTTTTGAAATTTAAAGTATAACTGTCAAAATAAATAATTTAATTGGATTTTTGAATTATAGATTTTGAGAAAAATCCAAAAAAAGCAGAATTAAAGTAGATGATATATTAAACTGAGAAGGAATATTTTAAAAAATGGTAAGCTATTCAGGAGATTGGCTGAGGGGTGAAAAAAATATATGTGCTATAAAGGGAGCAGACTATGCTGAGGGAGGAAATTAACAAATAATTTTATCAAAGAAATAGTACAAGAAATGTTCATAGCTTAAAGGAGACCTTATTTAAAATGAAAGAGTCAATATTAAGATAACTTAAAAAGACCCTAACCTTAGAATGTTATTGTGAGGGGGAGAAGGGTGGGGATTTGGGTTGGACTCTCCATGGAAATGGGAGAAGGGTGGGGATTTGGGTTGGACTCTCCATGGAAATGGGAGGAGGGTTGGAGGAAGGATCAGGTGAACTCAGGGGCTTACAGGTCTGTTAAAACTACAATGGTGGGAATGTTCTTTTGACAAACGTGGTTGGGGAGGGTTACTGGTACAGGGCATCAGGGGTGGGATGATATGTGGGATATGGTGTTCCTGGGACAAGCCTCTGTGGAATATGAAAGTGTTTATCTTGTCATGGTGTGTTATCTCAGCTAGTGGAGACCCACCCAATAAAAAAGAAAATATTAATATCCTCAATTACATTGGCAAGAATCTCTCGAGAACAAAAGCAGTGCATAATAAAAGAAAGCAGACCATATGTAAAGCGCTCAATATTACTGCATGAAACTATGAACATTATTCTCCAAAAACTGAAAGATAGTGGCTAACATAGGCCCTGGGTGTGTGTGGCAGTTTGATATTATTTATGATTTCCAAAATGAGATAGAGATTATGCTTATAAACTGGTCTGTTCTTCTGGGTATAATATTCTTTGATTATATTAGATGCAGCTGAGATGAATTTGATTAATTTATATTAAGATCAAGGCTTTGATTAAACCAAGTCAGTAGGGAGGAACTCAGGGTTAAGACCCCACCCTGTTGGTTGGCTATATAAATGGACAGTCACTCAAAAAGTCACATAGAAGAAGATACACAGAGGAACGGAGCTCCACAGACATGGAAGAGAACTTTGATCTTGTGGCCTCAGGAAGAGATAAGCTATTCAACCGATAGTTTGCAGCTGAAGAGAATAGAGAACCTGAGCCCGAAGGAAGCCTACAGATGAGATTGGAAGAAGCTAGGCCCACAGAGTTTTAAGAGGAAAGAGGAAGGCTGAGAACTTGCAGACATCACCTGCCATCTTGTTTCAACATGTGGCAACTGACTTTGGGTAAGAAATTAACCTTGAGTTTGAATCTTTAGGGCCTTGTAACTGTAAGCTTTTACCCCATATAAATACACTTTATAAAAGCCAACAGACTTCTAGTACTTTGCATCAGCACCCATTTACCCGACTAATACAGGGAGGGAAGAATAAAATAGATGGGACATAGGACATTGATATTGTTCTGTATGATCCTGCAATGATGGATACAGGCTATTTTAAATTTTGTCTAAACCTGTAAAAGTTTACAGGCAAAATGTAAACCATAACGTAAACCACTGATCATGGTTAGTAACAATACTTAGATATTTTACATCAATTGTAACAAATATGTCATACACTTATAAAATGTTATTAATTGGGAAGAGTGGGAGAGAGTGAGGGGTTTGAGCATATGGCAACCCCCTGTATATTCTATGTGACTTTTCTGTAACCTAAAACTTCTCTGAAGATAAAGTAAAACAAAAAGACTTTGGGGGAATTATACAGAAAGAATTGTCACTGTACATAAAAGCTAACAGATATTGCAATGAAATTTTTAAAGTATTAGTTTATGGATATTATTTCTTATTTTTAATTATTATTATTTTATTTCTGGGCTTTGTTTTTGTGGAATATGGACCACAGAAGGGTCATGATTGTGGCAGTAGAGGATCACTGGTGACTCACACAAAAAAATGAAAGAATATTGAATTTCCATCCTAGAAAGTCCTGCTACAAGTAGAGCAGCAAGAATCCCCTGAGTGCAAGGGCAATGTTTAGAGAAGGAAGACAGACTATTAAACCAGACCTTTGATATTGATGGTTGTACTTATGAACCTTTTCTAGTGAAATTGAAACTTAGTCTAGTATTATATATTGCCTAAGAGTTACCTTCTGAAAGCGTCCCTGTTGCTCAAAAGTAGCCTCTCTGTAAGCTAAATTCAGCATATGAACACACTACCTTCCCCCCAGGGTGGGACATGACTCCCAGGGTTGAGCCTCCATGGTACGGAGGGATTATTACCAAGCAGCAGCTAGCAACTAATCTGGAAAAAGATCTTGACCAAAAGAGGAAAATACTAAACACCAATGACTTCTTACAGCTAAGAGGCTTCAAAGTGAGTCAGGAGGTTATTCCAGAGATTACACTTATACATGACTCAGCAGGCTATCATTGAGTGCCAGAGTAAACAGTGCCTCAAACATGGACTGCTGAGGGCTCTAGAGACATCTAGACACTATAAGCAGAGAATCTCAGGAATTCTATACCCTCTCAATGGGTCTTACTTAGGAATATATCCTCCCCAAAGTAACAGGGTTAGACTTATTTATAATTTCCCTACACATGTCTCTTCTGCCTCTTATTTGAACCAATAATTAGCACTACACTTTTAAAATATATGTTGCAGAGACATAAATCTTAAATCTCAGCAGAGTTACAACACCTCCTCCCCAGGTAATCAGACTCACCCGGGACAACTAACAAAAGAATGATGATGGACAATGCCCATCCCAGGAAGCAGAGAGTGTCTGTAACTGCAAGCATTACTGTTCCATCCATCTGTCCCATGACATCTAAAACCTCTCTATCAGAGACAGGGTGGGCATCACCATCCCAAAATGCTCAAGATTGAGGAATGAACAAACATAAAAGGGAAAAACAGCTATGGAATAACAAAGACATGATTATTCTAGCAAATGGAAGAACTTGTATCATTGATATAAAGGAAGTGGCCCCATAGGTTCTGAGGGGAGGTAAAGGGTAGAATAGGTACAAGATGGGGACATTTTTGAGACATTGGAATTATCCTGCATGACATGCAATGAAAAATACAAGACATAATTCTTTTTGTCAAAACCTATAAAATTGTGTGGGGCAAAGTGTAAACTATAATGTAAGATATAGTCCTTGGATAGGACAATGCTTTAATATGTGTTCATCAATTGTAACAAATGTACCTTACTAATGATAAATGTTGTTAATATGGAAAAGTGTGGGAAGGGGAAGGGATGGGGTATGGGAATCCTTATATTTTTGATGTAACATTTATATAATCTAAAGCTTCTTTAAAATTTTTTTAATTAAAAAAAAGACTCTCACCCTACAACATAATCATGAAATTTCAAATCACCAAGGTTAAAAATAAAAACAGAATTTTAAAGAAGGTTGTAAATTTTTGGAAATGAATAGAAATGGTTAAAGCATTTAAAATGCAAAACTATGGACAAAATATTGGCAAACAATCCTGTAATGAATGAAAACAGCATACCTCAAAACAAGACTCAATAAAACAAAAACAAAACAAAAGATATATAAAAACAAAATATAAAAAAAAAAAAACAGACTGGAGGAAGATGGCGTCGGTTTAGGTGCACACTCACCGGCTCTGAAGCAGAAGACAGCTGAATGGGGATGGAGCCTGAGAGCATGGTCTTTGTGGGGAGCCTGGGGCATGGGAATATTAACTCCATCAGTCTGGAGGCAACTGGAGTGTGAGTTGGACTGTGCAGCATAAAGTCATGAGTTCTTTATGCCCCATCAGGAAACACAGGCAGCAGGGTCCCGTTCTCAGGGAGGGGGGATGGGCAGATCAAAACCTCACCGGTAGACCTGTGAGGGGGGGAATAAATCCCGAGAGTGGGAAGGTCTGCCAGGGAGTGGCGAATCTGCTTACTGGTGGCGCAGACCCAAAGGGCAGTTCCAGCCATTTTAAAAGTTCCAGGCTGAGTAGCACATTCTCAGCTCCCCCAGGGGAATCACGCAGTAGGAAATAATAGACAAGAATCCATGAGCCTATTTGAGGTCCCCTCAGAGGGGGTGGTCTAGAAGAGGTGTTCTTTAAGGACCCTTATTACATCAAAAAATAAAGAGAAACATATTGACTTGCTTGAATTGCTAAATTCTCCCTCAAAGCCTGCAGAGAGAAGGCTGCAAGGCAATTGATTAATGAACACAGGCTGAGAGGCTCCACAAGTGCCCAAATGGAATGCTGTTTTACCTTAAGATTTAATTTCATGCTCGTGTGCTTCTTAACTCTACTCTCTTCTCCATGCTGTTGGTGAGTTTCTTTTTTCTTTTTCTTTTTTGTTTCTGTTCTTTTCCTTGTTTTTTCTTGTTTTTTTTTTTAAATTAGGCACTGATAGCTTTTTTCTTCTTTGCTGGTCTTCTTTATCCTTGACTTTCCATATTCTGTGTATCGTTATTGTGTCTACCAACACTATCTCCCCTCCTTCCTTCATCTTTCTACCTTCAGCTTTCTCTTGTAGTTCTTATTTTCCATCTTTTTTCATTTGCACCCAATTTCACCCTTGATAACTTCTACCTTGGCTATTCTGTTCTCTTTTATTTCTTTCATTTTATATTAGATTTTTTGTTTCAGCCTATTCGTTATTAGTTCTCTCTCTCATCATTCTGGTCATATAAATTACTCTAAATATTTTTCTCTATTTGATTCCCCTTTCCATTGTAGGCACTCCAATTTTTACCCTTTCACTCTACATTGCCTACATGAGTTAAATATTCAACTTTCTAAATCTGATATGGCCCCTCTTCCAACTTTTATCAATAGTACTACTATCACTTCTCCTTTCTCACCCCTTTGGATTACTCTAGCCCTAATCTTCTTCCTTCAAAGGAACATAGAGAAAAACAAGGAAATACAACAAGGGGAAGAAAGCATCAATGAGAAATCTTAACACACACACAGAACTACAAGCTAAATAAAACTCAAGAGCAAAAAGAGAAGATAATCAACTGAACATACCCATCGAGATAAAATGATAACCAGAGGGCAACAAAAAATTACAAGACATACTGAGAAAATGGAAAATAAGGACCACTCCAAAGAAAAAAACAAAAATTAGGAAGAGAAGCAGAATATAGAACAACTAATCATGGACCAACTTCTGGAAATAAAGTAAGAGATTAAGGATATTAAGAAGAGCACATACTGAAGAAATTGTAAACATGCATAAAAAGATGACAGATATGAAGCCGATGAATAGCACAATCCAAGAAATAAAAAAGATGACAGATTCACATGACAGTAGATTTGAACAGTCAGAAGAAAGAATTAGTGATATGGAATTAGTGATCTGAAATAAAAAATATAGTAGAAAAGATAGATAAAAAGATAGAAAAAATCCAGCAAGAACTTAGGGATTTAACCTATAATGCAAAATGCACAAACATATGCATTATAGGCATCCCAGAAGGAGAAGAGAAGGGAAAGGGAACAGAAGGCGTTTTGAAGGAAATAATGGCTGAAAACTTCCCAACCCTAATGAGGGAGATGGACATATACATCCAGGGAGCACAGTGCACCACAAACTGGATAAATCCCAACAGGCCAATCCCAAGGCACATACTTATCAAAATGTCCAATGCTCAAGACAAAGAGAAAATACTCAAGGCAGCAAGAGAAAAGAGAACCATCACATACAAAGGAAGCACAATATGATTAAATGCTGACTTCTCAGCTGAAACCATGGAGGCAAGAAGAGGGTGGTATGACATAGTCAAGATACTAAAAGAAAAAAAATTCGAACCATGAATTCTCTATCCAGCAAAGCTGGCATTTATAAGTAATGGAGAATTCAAAATATTCACAGATAAACAGAAATTAAGGGAATATGCTAACAAGAAACCTGCACTTCAAGAAATACTAAAAGAAGTTCTAAATGGTGAAAGGAAAAAACAGGAGAGAGAGAGTTGGAGGATAGTGTGGCAACAACAATAATGACACAAAGAGAAACAAAAACTACATAGGACATACATAAACCGAAAGAAAATATTACGGATGTAAGAAATTCATTCAGAGTAGTAACACTGAATGTTAATGGATTAAACTCACCAGTCAACAGACACAGATTGGAAGGATAGATAAAGAAATATGACCCATTTACATGTTGTTTACAAGAGGCCCACCTTAGACCCAGGGATTCAAGAAGGCTTAAATTAAAAGGCTGGAAAACAATTTTACAAGCAAATAATAACCAAAAAAGGGCAGGAGTAACTATTCTAATATTGGACAAGATAGACTTTAAATGCAAAACAGTCATAACAGAAAAAGATGGACACTATATATTAGTAAAAGTGGTAATCTCACATGAAGAGAGAACAATCATAAACGTTTACATACCTAATCAGGGTGCCTCTAAATACGTGAGGCAAACACTGGAAAAACTAAATGGAGAAATAAATGCCTCCACAATTATAGTGGGGGATTTAAATACAACATTATCACCATTAGACAGAACATCTAGACAGAGAATCAGTAAAGAAAAAAGGAATCTGAATAATACATTAGAAGATCTGGGCATAATAGACATATACAGACCTCTGCATCCAAATACAGCGGGATATACATTCTTCTCAAGTGCATATGGATCATACTCCAAGATAGACCACATGCTAGGCCACAGAAAAACTCACAATGAGTTTAGAATGATTGATATTATACAAAGCAATTTCTCTGACCACAATGGAATGAAATTGGAAATCACTAAGGGCCAGAGAACAAGATCAGGTATGAAGATATGGAAATTAAACAACACACTATTGGACAAAAAATGAGTCAAGGAAGAAATCTAAAAGGAAATCAGTAACGCCCTCAAATCGAATGAAAATGACAACACAACATATCAAAACCAATTGAATGCAGCCAAAGCAGTACTGAGAGGGAAATTTATAGCTCTAAATGCATATATTAAAAAATAAGAATCAGCAAAAATTGAAGTATTAACTGCACACCTGAAAGGATTGGAAAAACAACAACAAACTAACCCTAAAGGAAGCAGAAAAAAAGAAATAACAAGGATCAAAGCAGAGCTAAATGAAATAGAAAACAAGAAAACATTAGAAAAAAATAAAACCAGAAGGTGGTTCTTTGAGAAGATCAATAAAATTGACAAACCCTTAGCCAGACCAAAAAAGAAAAAGAGAGAGCAAATGCAAATACAGAAAGTAAGGAAAGAAGAAAAGAATATCACTAATGACCCCACCGAAATAAAGAACATCATAAGAGGATATTTTGAAAAATTATATGCTAACAAGAATGATAATTTAGAAGAAATGGACAAATTCCTAGAAACTCACAAGCAGCCTACACTGACAAAAGAACAAATCGATGAACTCAACAGTCCAATTACAAGTAAAGAGATAGATTCAGTCATCAAAAACCTCCCAACTAAGAAGAGCCCAGGACCGGACGGATTCACAGCTGAATTCTATGAAACATTCTGGAAAGAACTAACACCAATCCTGCTTAAACTCTTCCAAAAAATAGAAATAGAAGGAACACTCCCTAACTCATTCTATGATGCCAACATTACCCTAATATAAAAGCCAAACAAAGATACCACAATAAAGGAAAATTACAGACCAATCTCTCTAATGAACCTAGATGCTAAAATCCTCACCAAAATCCTTGATAATCACATTCAACAACATATCACAAGAATTATACACCATGACCAAGTGGGTTTTATCCCTGGTATGCAAGGATGGTTAAACATAAGAAAATCAATCAACGTAATACACCACATAAGCAAATTGAAAGAAAAAAATCACATGGTCATCTCTATAGATGCAGAAAAAGCATTCAACAAAATACAGCACCCTTTCCGTTAAAAACTCTGCAAAAGATAGGAATAGAAGGTAACTTCCTGAAGATGATAAAAGCTGTTTATGAAAATCCCAAAGCCAACATCATCTTCAATGGGGAAATCCTAAGGGCCTTCCCTCTGAGATCAGGAACAAGACAAGGATGTCCACTATCACCACTCTTATTTAATATTGTCCTAGAAGTACTTGCTCAAGCACTGAGGCAAGAAAAAGATATAAAATGCATCCTAATTGGAAAAAAAAGAAGTAAAAATTTCATTATTTAGGACGACATGATCCTATACTTAGAAAATGCTGAGAAATCTACAATTAAGCTGCTAAAACTTATAAAGGAGTTCAGTGACATTGCAGACGATAAGATCAATGCTGAAAAATCAGTATCATTTCTTTACACTAACAACGAACAATCTGAGGAGGAAATGAAGAAAAAAATACCATTTACAATAGTAACAAAAAGAATCAAATACCTAGGAATAAATTTTACTAAAGATGTAAAGGACTTATACAGAAAACCACAAAACAGTGTTGAAGGAAATCAAAGAAGACTTAAATAAATGGAAGCATATTCCCTGTTCATGTTTAGGAAGACTAAATATCATCAAAATGTCAATCCTACGAAAGCTATACTACAGATTTAATGCAATCCCAATAAAAATTAACATTGTATTTTTTAAGGAATTGGAAAAACTAACTACAAAATTTATTAGGAATGCTAAGAAGACCCGAATTGTCAAAGACATATTGAAAAAGAAAAATGAAGTTGGAGGTATCACTCTACCTGACTTCAAAACATACTACAAAGCTACAGTGGTGAAAACTGCATGGTATTCGCACAAGGATAGACACATTGACCAGTGGAACCGAATTGAGAGTTCTGATAAAGAGCCTTGCATATACAGTCACCTGATATTGTACAAGGCCACCAAGCCCACTCAGTGGGGAGAGAATCGCCTCTTCAACAAATGGTTCATGGAGAACTGGATATCCATATGCAAGAGAATGAGAGAGGAACACCATCTCACACCCTATATAAAAATTAACTCAAGGTGGATCAAAGATCTAAACATAAGAGCCAAGACCATAAAAACCTTGGAGGAAAATATAGGGAAGCATCTACAGGACCTTGTAATAGGAAATGGTTTCATGGACTTCACACCCCAAACACGAGCAGCCAAGGAAAAAATAGTTCAATGGGATCTCCTCAAAATTAAAACCTTTTGCACCTCAAAGGATGTTATCAGGAAAATAAAAAGGCAGCCTACCCAATGGGAGAAAATATTTGGCAACCATATATCTGATAGGAGTCTCATATTTTGCATATATAAAGAAATCCTACACCTTGAAAATAAAAAGACTAAGAACCCATTTAAAAATGAGCAAGTGACCTGAAAAGGCACTTCTCCAAGGAACAAATGGCTAAAAGGCACATGAAAAAAATGCTCAGCATCTCTAGCTATATGAGAAATGCAAGTCAAAACTACAAGGAGATACCATCTTACTACCTTTAGAATGGTAGCTATTAAAAATACTGCAGGGCCCGGCTAGATAGCTCAGTGGATAAGAGCGCACTGGGGTACCAAATTGGAGGCCCCAGGTTCAGTTCCCGGGGACCTCTCCGAGCGGGCAAACAGCCTTGAGAAAGGCAAGCCGCTGTGGGTGGGGCAGAGCCACCATGGGCAAGGCAAAAAACCGCCACGGGCAGGGCGGAGCCCCCACGGGCATGGCAAAGTCACCCGTGAAAAGCGGAGCTGCCACTTGCGAACTGCAGAAGCCGGGAAGCCCACCAAAAACATGGAAGACTGCTGTCCGCAAAACATGGAGCAGAGCCGCCCATGAAAATGGAGTGGAGCCACCCTCGAACGGAGCAAGCCACCGCCATGGAAGGTTGACTCGGTGCATCGCCGCAAAGACGGGGGGAGCCAAGAAGCAGACATAGAAAAACACAGAAGAATGGACACACAGCAAGAGCAAGCAGAAAGGGGGGGGGGG
>PVKH010004338.1:0-23498 GCA_004027955.1 Chaetophractus vellerosus
GGGAGAGATCAGCAGATGCCACCATGTGCCTTGCCATGTGACAGAGGAGTCCAGGATCACTGGCAGCCAGTCTTCAGGAAGAAAGCATTGTCTTGATGATGCCTTGATTAGGAAATTCTCATGCCCTCAAAACTGTAAGCTAATAAATTCTCATTGTTAAGCCAACCCATTTCATGGTACCTCCTTTCAGCAACCTGGGAAACTAAAACAGCACTCTATTATTAGCACTTTGCATTAGTGTGGTATATTTGTTAAAACTCATGATAGAACATTTTTATAATTGCACTATTAACTATAGTCTATCTTCTACAATAGGATTCACTGTGTTTACAGTCTTGTTTTCTTTTTTTAAAGTTTTATTCTAGTAACATATATATATATATAAAACACAAAATTTCCCCTTTTAATTACATTCAAATATACACCTCAGTGCTGTTAATTACATTCACTACTGTGCCCCCCCCACCACCATCAAGCATCAAAGCTTTACAATCAACCCAAATAGAAACTCTGTACAATTTAACCACAAACTCTCCATTTCCTACCCCCACCCCATCCCCTGGAAACCTGTACTCTAGATTCTGACTCTGTGAGCCTGCCGATTCTAACTACCTCATATCAGTGAGGTCATACAATATTAGTCCCCCATGTGTGTGGCTTATTTCACTCGACATGTCCCCAAAAGTCATCAATGTTGTCACACGTATCAGTGATCTCTAAGAACATTTTTGGGGGCCGGGGGTACTGGGGATTGAACCCGGGACCTTGTACATGCAAAGCAGATGCTCAACCACTGAGCTACACCTGCTCCCACTGTTGCATGTATGAGAACTTCATTCCTATATATGGCTGAATAATATTTGATTGTATGTATATAACACATTTTATTTATCCATTCGTTGGTATTAACATTTTGAGATATTTTCCAATTCAGTAAAAAATATTGTTGTAAATTTTACTGAGATTGCATTAATTCTGTAAATGAATTTGGGTAGGACAGACGTCTTCATGATGTTTAGTCTTCAAATCAATAAGCATAGAATATTCTTCCATGTATTTAGGTCTTCTTTGATTTCCTTTAACAGTGTTCTGTAGTTTTCTGTGTACAAATTCTTTACCACTTTAGTTAACTTTATTCCTAGATATTTGATTCTTTTAGTTGTTATTGTAAATGGAATTTTTTCTTCATTTCCCCCTCAGATTGCTCATTAGTGGTGTACAGAAATGCTACTGACTTTTGCGTGTTGGTCTTATATCCTGCTACTTTACTGAACTTGTTTATCAGCTCTAGAAGCTTTGCGGTTGATTTTACAGGACTTTCTATGTAAAAGATCATGTTATCTGTAAATAGTGTATATCCCCCAAAAACGAAATTGGAAGAATCACACTACCTGACTTGAAAGCATACTACAAAGCTACAGTGGCCAAAACTGCATGATAATGGCACAAGAACAGACATGCTGACCAATGCACCCGATGCTCAATATGGACAAAACCTATGATAAGGTGGAATGTGGTGGTTTGGCGGGGGCTGAAGGTGATAGTGGTACAGGGATGTGAGTGGGGTCGATGGTGCTGGAATGTGAGGGTGAACAGAGTGGGGTTAGATTGGAGTCTCCATGGAACTTGAGGGAGGGCTGGAGGAAGGAACAGATAAACAATGGTGACTTGTAGGCCTATGGTTAAAATGACAATGGTGGGAATGTCTTTTAGCAAATATGGTAGGGAGGGTTATTAGTGCAGGGCATTGGGGTTGGGGGACTATGTAAGAAAGGACACACCTGGGCCCTGTTTCTGTGGAATAGGAAAGTGTTTAACTTGACATAGGGCGTTATCTCAGTGGGTGGAGACCCATACAACAAACAAAAAATATAATAAACTCCCATCCTGGGGAGTCCTGCTAGGTTCTCAAATAGGGGCAAAAGCCTCTCGAGAACATAGGCAGTGCCTAATAAAAGAAGACAGACCAATATATCAAACCCTCAATATTAATGCATGTAACTATGAACCTCTTTCTTTAAAAATTGCAACCTAGTGGTTACCATGGATTCCAAAGGGAAGGGGAGGGAAGAATGGATGGAGTGTGGGACATTTTTAGGGCATTGGAATTGTTTTGCATGATCTTGCAATGATGGTACAAGCCATTTGCATTTTGTTAGAACTTATAAAAGTGTAAGGTACAAAATGTGAACCATAATGGAAACCTTTGACCATAGTTAGTGGCAATGCTTCAATATTTGTTCATCAATTGTAACAAATGTACCATACTCATGTAAGACGTAATTAATAGGGGAAAATGTGAGATGGGGTGGGGTATATGGGAATCCCCTATATTTTCTATATTACTTTTCTGTTGCCCAAACATTCTTTGAAAATAAAGTGAAAAGAATAAGGCA
This sequence comes from Chaetophractus vellerosus, assembly GCA_004027955.1. Lineage (NCBI taxonomy): Eukaryota > Metazoa > Chordata > Mammalia > Cingulata > Chlamyphoridae > Chaetophractus > Chaetophractus vellerosus. The sequence continues at coordinate 2,397 of PVKH010004338.1, forward strand.
ATGGAGGAACATACAGAAGAAATTGTCACCGTACATAAAAGATAACAGATCTTAAGGGACTGTAAGAAACAATGGAAAAAATTTTTTTAATTTATATATATATATATATTTTAAATTTTTCTTTTGTATTTTTAATTACTTTTATTTATTTATTTTTTGGCTTTGTTTTGGGGGAGGTTTTGGATTGCAGAAGAGTCACAACTGTGGCAAGGGAGAATCCTGGTGTGGAGTGTCAGTGGTGGGGAGATGTGAGTGTTGGGATACACCTGGGGCATACCTGTATGGAATATGAATGTGTTCAAGTGGTCATGGGGTGTTGTCTTGGTGGGTGGAGACCCACACAATAACCAAAAGAATATTGAATTCTCATCCTGGGGAGTCCTGCTACATTCTCTAATAGAGTGGCAAGAATTGCTAGATTTCATGAGTGATGCCTAGCAAAGGAGAACAGACCAATATGCCAGGCTCTTATATTGATGCTTGTACTTATGAGCGTTGTTCTTGTACAGTTGAAACTTAGCCTGGCATTATAAATTGCCTAAGAGTTACCTCCTGAAAGCCTCCCTTTTTCTCAAATGTGGCCTCTCTCTAAACCAAATTCAGCATATAAACTCACTACTTTCCCCCCAGCGTGGGACATAACTCTCGGGGATAAACCTCCCTGACACTGAGGGATTACTAAGTGCCAACTAGCGATACATTTGGAAAAAGACCTTGACCAAAACAGAAAAATATTAAATACAAGTGATTTTTTATGGCTAAGAAATTTCAAAGTGAGTTAGGAGGTCATTCCAGAGGTTATGCTTATGCAAATCTTAGGAGGCAATCACTGACTGCTGCAGTAAACAGTGCCTCAAGCAGGGGTGCTACCAAGGGCTCTAGAGACATCAGGACACTATAGACAGGACAGACAACACCAGAAATTCAACACTGCCAGTGGGCTTTACCTTGGAATATATGATAACCTATTCCCCCACTGTATAGGATTTGGACTCATTTATAATTTTCTTACCCATGGTTCTTTGCCCCTTCTTATTTAAACTTACAATTAGCACTATATCCATTAAATATGTGTCCCAGAGACTTAAATCTTCAGGCTGTTCATATGCCGGTTGAGCCCTGAATCTCAACAGAGTTACAGTCAACATCTGCCTTCCAATTCATTAGACTTACCCAGGACAACTAACAAATTTTGATGATGGACAAAGCCCATCCCCAAAATCAGAGAGCATCTACAACTGTAAGAAAGACAGTTCCACCCATCTGCCCCATGGGATCTAAGTACCCTCTCTGTCAGAAGCAGAGTGGGCATCACCATCCTAAAATTCTCAAGATTGAGGAATGAACAAACATAAGGGGGGATTGCAAATATAGACTAAAGTAGACTTATTATTATTCCAGTAATGGAAGAACTTGTAACATTGATATAAAGCAAGGCTCCTTAACCAGGGGACCCCTTGGAGGTCTGTGGAAAGATTTCAGGGAGTCTGTGAGCTTGAATTGAAAAAATAATTTAACTTAATATCTAGTTGAGTGTCCTAAAACTATCTGCTGCTACATTCTGAGAAGGGGTCTGTGGTTTTCACCTGACTGGCAAAGAGGTCCATGGAACAAAAACAGGTTAAGAACCCCTGATATAAAGGCAGTGGCTAAAAAATAATATAAAATAAAAATAAAGGAAGCAGTCACCAGAGGTTCAGAGGGGAGGGAGAGGGAAGAATAGGTGTAGAATGGAGCATTTTGGGGACATTGGAATTGTTCTGCATGACACTGCCATGACAGATACAGGCCATTATACATTTTGTCAAAACCCATAAAATTGTGATAATCAGGGTAGGCTAAACATTCGCTATATTAGAAACCATGCACATGTCCCCAGACCTAGTTTTTCTCCCTAGGTCTGGTTTTTAGAATGCTGGTGATAAACCAAGCCCGATTTATTATACAACCATCCTGTATGGGATGTGACTGTATCTTTGGTCAACCTTAAGAGATATAGCAGGGGGGTGGATGTGGCTCAAATGGTTGAGCATCCATCACCCATATGGAAGGACCTGGGTTCGATCACCAGGACCTCCAGGTAAAAATTTAAAAAAAAGAAAAATATAGAAAGCGCACAGGCTGCCAGGCCCCATGTGCAAGTGTGCCATAGGCCCCACAAGCGGGTGAGCCCCCCAGGCCCTGTGAGCCACGCAGCAAAATGATGACATGACAGGAGAGTGACACAAGGGAGAGCCAAGATGAGACACGCCAAAAAAACAGGAACTAAGGTGGCACAGGTGGTAGGGTGCCTCTCTCCCACTTCGGAGGTTCTGAGGATCGAATCCCAGTGAAGACAGAAAGAGGCGGATAAGAAGAGAGGGCAAGAAATGGACACAGAGGGTTGCCCAGCAAATGGACACAAAAACAGCAAAAATGGGGCAGGGAATGGATAAAAGTAAATAAATAAATCCTTAAAAAATGTATAGGGGAGTAAGATATGGACTATAGTTAGCAGTAATAACTTTGACGATGCTCTTTCATAATTTGTTAACAAATGTTTCACAACAATGCAAAGTATGTGTGGGGGTTGATGTGTGGGAGCCCTGCATGATGTTATGCATGTTTGTTTTGTAAGTTCACGGTGTTTATTGAACACTTATTGTTTATGTATGTTCATGTATGAATGATATACTTCAATAAACTGTTTTTAAAATGAAAAAAAAACCTGTGCGGTGCAAATTGTAAACCATAATGTAAACTATAGACCATGGTTAGTAGCAATACTTCGATGTGTGTTTGTCAATTGTAACAAATGTACCACACTAATGAAAGATGTTAATGGGGAAAAGTGTGGGAGGGAGGGGGTGAGTTATTTGGGGATTCCCTATATTTTTGATGTAACATTTATGTAATGTAAACCTTCTTTAAAAATAAAAATAAAATAAAAAATTAAGAAAACATTATACTTTTTTTGACAGGATCTGCAAACTGTACTTGTTTCTAAAAAGGAATGACATTTGCACAATAGTTTCACCCATTGTTTGTCATCTTTGATTATTTTCTCCCTTTCAGTCCAACCTCTGTGTACATTTAAGATATTATTTTTCCTATATCCAAAGTGTCTCTCATTCATCTACTAACTACTCTTCCTCCTTCCTGATACTGTCGTAATTCGGCTTCCAGTACCTCTGAGAAGCTACGTAAGCTTTCCAACTGCTTCCTCTTTCCCTCTTCTTTCCCTACTCTAAGTGTCTTTTGACAGAGCTGGTTGCCAGCTCAGTTTCCTGGAGATGCACTTTTGCTCCCCTGTTCAGAAATTTCCCAGACTCCGCATTGCCAATAGAATGATGTCCATTTGTATTAGGCATTCTTCCATGGGCTGGACCCAATGCCTATTTAAATATTTTTCACATCATTTGCCATGATGTAACACAGATGCTAACCATGCTCAATTACCAGCTGCTGTGGACCCAGGGCACAATTTTTCAGCTCTTTTCTCCTGCTGGATGAAATATCTTTTTGAAATATCCTTGACTGGAATTTTTTATTTTATTTTATTTTATTTTATTTTATTTTATTTTATTCTATTTTATTTTATTTTATTTTATTTTATTTTTACAAACTGTAGTACATACCCTTCCTTTTCCTTAATTCAAATTCTATATTTAATGTGCATTTAATTTATATTTCTGAACTGACAACTACAGAATCCTCCTTTGAATTCCCATGTGCTTTAATCTGGACTCATTACGTGACATAGTTATAGCATGTACTATAATTTCTTATGAATTTCTGAGAATTTGAAGACAATAAAATTTGTATTTGCTTTATGTATCTCTTAGAATCATTGGCAAATTTTTGTGTGCAAATCGTCAGTAAATATATGCTAAGAAACTGAACGAATCAAAGCAGGTATGAACACATGAACACTCCCTCTTATAACTACACTGGGCACAATTTATCAAATACTTTAATTAAATACAAAGAAAACCAATTTGCATCAGTTTTTATACAACAGGCAAAACACAGAATCCCACTGTTCTATAATTACTCTATTAGGTTTTCTAATCATTAGCCCCGGAAGGATAATTGCATAAAACAAGGAACTCAGCGTTTTTGCCTCAGACCTTTACTAGTCTGGCTGCTGGATATAAGCAGAAGACCCCATTCCCAGGTTGACAGAAACCCGTCCTGATAGGGCTGCTGCCCTCTGGTGACTGATGTCTGGGGAACTCGGTCAGGATGCTCTTGATCCAATCCACCTGCTCCACTATTACTTAGACAGCACTTACTCGGATCCATTCTGCTGCTGAGGTTTGGTACTTCAGGTCTATTTTCTGTGTTTTTGTTTTGTTTACTTGTTTTTGTTTTGTTTTTAACAGAAAGGCTCTTGAACAAGGCAGGTATTAGCACATTAAGAGAGGACATTTTTCCTTTATATGGAAATGGAGATTAGTGAGACTTTGTTTTGGAGTTTATATTATCAGTTTGTATCTTCATAGCCCCGTAGATCAATTGTACAAACCTCCAGTCACAGTGAAGAAAGAAATATAAATAAAGAAAAATGGGAATCTGGAAGGCATAGTGTGTGGAATGGGAAGACAGAGAGTGCGGGGTAGAGAGCCATCCTTACAGAAAGGTTCTTTGTTTTCCTAAATAGTTTAGGTTCTTCTTTATTCCTGGGTGTGGGGGGATCATTGGTCCTGATGTTATAATTTTGTAATTTTATTGAATTTCTCTTGCTCAGGGTTCAGTTTCATCCTAGTTCAGGGACTGGTAGAGATGTATGTAAAGTAGACCTTGGATGGTAGAGACAGAAGACCTGAAGCCTTCTATCCTGCTTGCATCTCTCCCTTCCTCCTTCCCCTCCTTCTCTACCTCTCTCCCTCTCCCTCCTTTTCTTTCCCTCCCTTCCTTTCATAAATTAAATTTTGTGTTTTGTTCATATGCACTTTGTCCTCTGTTGGTCATATGGAATATATTATAAAAGAGACTCTCTATGATCTCAAAAAGATTACAGCCTGGAGGATAAAAACAACTTAACAGGCAATTACCTGGTAAAAATAAGTTACAAATTAGGTCATCAGCATCCCAGGCTGAGGAGTTGTCTAAGAAACAATCCCTAGGGTCTTATGCTCACTTACGAAGTGAGAACACTGGGAGAATGTAAGAGCTCACAATTACCTTCCAGGTGAGTATATGTTAAGACCATTTTGGATTACCTTTCTATCTATCTATATATATACCTACCTACCTACCTACCTACCTATCTCTATCAATGATCTTTTGGAATGTAGATGCATATATATGTATATATATTCCATAAATACATATACCTCCACAGATACATAGGCACACACACAGTCACACGCATGAAAAGAAAGGATAGAAATCAAAGGATGAGAGATGAGGCATAATGATATGAAAAGAGAAAGTGGAAACAATGATCTATAGTATAAAAACTGTATTTACTACCCCAGATCCTTCCTTCAAGTGAAACAGGTGAATTGCAATTGATGATAGGATTTTCCTTATGCTATTTCAAATTAAGGGGACCCTTTGAAGATGTTATTATTAGTTATGATATGGACTCACTTGTGAATAAAATCTCTGAAGATCCTATTCACAGATGGGTCAAACTGAATCAGGAGGTGCCTTAATTCATAAGACTGGAGTCCTTATAAAGCAGGGGAAATTCAGACAAAGTCAGTAGAAGCCAGAAGTCAGAGAGGGCCACAAGAGGACACCAGAGCAAGGAGACAGATCACCATGTGACAGAAGGAAATGCAAGATGAGGAACCCCAAGTGTGAAGACTGAATCATGCACCCCAACAAACCCCCGCTCTTAGTCTTAATCTGGGTTCCTGTGGGTGGAACTCAGCCTCTGTGTGAGGAATGTCCTAACACTATTTCCAATTAATCGGTCCCTTTGAAGATGTTATCATTTGCTAAGGTGTGGCCAAATTGATTCAGGGTAGGTCTTAATCTGTATTACTGAAGTTTTATAAAGAGAAGCTGGAAGTCAAGGAGCACCAAGGATTGTGGAAAATCATCACCAGAACGTTACAGTCTCAGAGAGAAAGGATGGCCTTGCTGGTGGATGCCTTGATTTGGGACTTCTGTCCTTAAAAACTGTGAGCCAATACATTCTTGTTTAAGCCAACCCACTGTGAAGTATTTTTTCACAGCAGTCCTGGCAAAATAAGACATCTCTTCATATTCTATTTCAATTTTCCTTCATTTAATCCTTAATGAGAAATTCTCCTGGAATCCACACATCAGGTCAGAGGGACTTGGAACTGTCCTTCCTGCATCATTTGTCACCCACTGATGGTTAGCATTGATTAGGCCACTCCAATTGTTCTTTCTCTTTGTCATCCACAGGTTCCCCCGAACCTGGAATGTCTGTGAAGTGAAACGACCTTCTCAACTAGAGGAGGACTACTGTTTGATTAAGGCTATATCACTGTATTACCCCTCTAGAATTTGATTTTGTTTTTACTTTACCCTTATTTATATTTAATTCATACATTTATGATCTTTATGATATTTCTATGTTAATTCACACATTTATGATATTTATGATAGTTCTATGTTGACTACTATTTTATCATGTTATTTTACTTACTTTTTAAGTTTTTACTCTTATAAAATGCCAATTAAACTAGATGCCCAAATTCAATTTGTTTTAATTCCAAATCCTTTTCTAACTCTTGAAAACACAAGCAAGGAGACGCCAAAGCTAACATACATAGCAAATGGAGCTATGGTTTGCCAAAATTAATACATCATCATACTAGAATTGAGCTGCAGTGGCCAAGATTATTACTTCTTTTTTTATAACATAATTTCCTTTTATGGTTTCATATGGACTCTTCCAAGCTTTTTTACTTAAATCATCCAAGCAGTTTTTTTAGGAACCTGGAAAAAGAATTTTATTCTTCCTCTAATTGAGCTTAGAATTTTGCTATAAATTTGACATATTACTTTAGAGATATCAGTTTGTTTGATTAACTTAGTTAGACTTTGTGGATTGTGGGGCAGGTGTTCCTATGCTTACTTGTACAGAGATGAAAATTTCTATCAAGCAGATAAATTATTTAACTTTGTTCCCATATTTTTAGGGGGATATCATAGATCTTAATTTGCATATACAGGGTCCTTATAACATAATGATTATTGGATGACAAGTGTTGTCAGGCTGTTGCAAATCACAGTCAACAGTATCTTTGTATTTGGAGAAAAATTATTGGAGAACAATGAGAGATTTAGAAAAATTTTGCTTCATGAAATACAAGGTACGATATTTCCTTTACTCTCCCTCTAAATAGTTCCTAAATTTTTTGAATGCAAAAAATGTAGCACATTTACATTACACCTAAATTATCTATGGAAGTTGCACAATTTATGCACATTTATTTTTAAAATTGCATACAATTTGTAATACATTTTGTGAGAAAAAAACTTCCTCCTAGCATATCATATTGATTTTTAAAGTAAATATTTACATTTAAAATGCCATCAAAACAAAAATACTGATCTTTTGAAGATAAGCACATTTTATAAATAATAATATGTGGGGGGCTCTAAAGCAAGTTAAACTTGAAATACACTTCTCCTGTGCTGATAAGCCTACTTCATATATTTTCACTTTTATCATGTGTGGCGTATATGACTTTGCAATCTCTTCCCCAACCCTGCCAGATCTTTCCCCTTCCTGTTGCGGCAACATTTCATCCCTAAATAGTTAAAAGGCAAGCCTCGGGAACTGGTTGTGAACTGGTCAGTAAACCTTGCAACCCTGCATTCTTTAGAAGTCCTGCTGCTGCCCTTCACATGCCTTCCCCCTCAGCACTTAGACATGCATTATAAAAGACCCCTCTCATTTTTCAGCGAGCACGGACAATTGGGCTCAGAAAATGCTGTCTCTCCTACCGCCAGCATGAGGACCTCACTTAAGGCCCCTAAATAAATGCTCATTACTTGTCAAGCTGTACTTGCCTGAGTTTTTCCTTGGTCTGATGTATTCCTATCAGTTTGGCAGGAAGCTGTCATTTTTACACAGCTCCTCGCCATACTTGGGACAATGGGTGTAGTTGGCAGGATAACTCAGACCAAAGCATGAGCTGGGCTTGGGGAACCCATGGGGGATATCTTGGGGTGGCTTTCTCCCTTTATGTGGAGAGGGGTTGCCCGATTACTTGATTGTTGCAGACCTATGCATGAATATGAGGGCATCCTGAAAACATGGGAAGGAATAGAGCATGTATTTCAAGAACAAAATATTATGAAGTTTAACAAAGATGGTAAGCACATTGCCACAGCAATCGGCTGACTATTGTTAAGGTAGTACAGTTAGCTACATTAGACTGTCTGAGAAAGACAGAGAAATCTGCAGATTGAAGTAGGAAAATGGATGGAGAATGATTCTATAAAGAAGAATCCTGTATCTCAATTCCACCAGGACAATGCTCTAAAATCGGCAGCTGAGTCAGCAAAATTTCCACTCCAGGGAACGCCTCTAGGCATAGATAAATAATTTGTATGCATTCTTACCCCATTCCCCACGTCATATTTACATAATTGGGAAAATATATCCCACTCTATAGAGGAGACCCAAAAGAAGATAAAAGGCTTAATTGCTCTAACCAGTAATTGAAATTTATGAGAAATAAGTGAAGTAGTGCAGGAACCCAGGAAAAGTCCCTCAGGTTCCTTAAGGGCCAAGTTGAGTAAAACTGGTGCTTCAAAAGGCAAAGGGCACTATTAAGGTCAATTAGAGCAGGGTTAGAATAAAAAGGTAAGACCCCTTTGCCCATCCCTCAAGGGATGGGAGAAATTCTTAAGGAATTAGAAAGCCCCAAGGATAGCTGGGAGGTGACTGACAGAAACCTGGAATGAAAGAGCCTAGAAGGATGGGAGCCTTACTACTGAACTAAAGCCAACATATTTAAAGCATAGACTCCTGAATATATATCCCTTGTTAAAAACCTGTTAAGCAAATAATGCCCAGATTACTTTTTCTTCAATTTTTTATATAAAACTATTTCCAAGAACAACTTGCATGTTACAGGAAACACTGATCCCAAAGGAGATCTTAAAAGGTATATAAACAGAGGTGTGGAATGATGGAAAACCCAAAGATTAACCATACCAAAGGAGTGAGAATTATGAGTCAGATTAGTAAATTTTGTTTCTCTTTATGTGTCTAACTTTGTCTGTCTGTTCAATATATTTTTTCATACTTCCAGATGGTAATATCAAATTAACAACTGAAAATTCTTAAGAGAGCTGTATTCAAATTGCTTAAAAATAAGCACACACACACATATATACATATGTAAATGAGCAGGATGAAAAGGCCATATAGAAATCAAATATAGAGAAACTATCAGAAGAAGGAAAGAGGTTGTTCCTAGGCTCCTTGACCTACCTTGAAACCCCAGGGCCTTCTAACCTTGACCAAATTCAAGGCCCTCATTAAAATTGGTTCAGGGACCTATGGGGGAAGGGCTAGGTGCGGTAAGATGGGGAGAGGTGATGTTAGCTTAGAACTCTGTCTACTAGGCCTGGAAATTAAAAATGATAGGAACAGGAGCATCATAGAATACATATTGGTTTGCATAGTTTGTCCTGTAATTCCCCAATTTAATATTTAGTGGTATTGTTGGTTATAATTTTAGTTATTCTTAGAAGAATGTGATATGTTATGAAAACAACCAAAAGGCCTTATCAATTACACTGTTCTGCTCTGATGTTTCTCTAAAAGAGCAGTCAGGTCTTCTTCAACATAAAGGGACTTTAAAGGAGAAGCAAGGCAAGTCTATCAGTTGTGTTTTACCAGTTGATTGGCATTATCTTGGTAAAAATGTAAAAGTATAATGAAACAAAACTTCTGCTATAGTCTGTAGTTAATGGCCCCTAGAAGCAGCTCTATTAAAAATACTCATAAGATAATTAGGGCCTAGATTGTAAGCCCTTGTAACAGTCGCACTGATTCCTGGGCTCTGATCTCTAAATGTTATTTCTAAATCCTGAGATGGTTTACTCTTTGTGTTTAACCTAATAGCTCCCTAGAATTTTTAAGTACCTGTGTAACACCTGGAACACAGAGCTAAAGTTAGCCCCCTCTAAAGGTTCTGAAGGAGTAGCCCTATGGCCACCCAAAAAGAATAGCCATAGAGGAGCAGCCACTGTGTGGCACCTGGCTAAGGCACTAGGTGTCACCATAAAAATTCAAATTACACAAGAGCATGAGGCCTGTTCATGGCTCCGACCACATTTGATACCTTACAGCAGTGGACATGTGCACAAAACCAACATACCCTTAAGGGACACGCAAACAGATTCGTGCATTTAGACCAGATCCCAACTACTGTGCATAGCGTCTCTCCATTTGAGTTATTGGCACGGCCAGTTAGTATGGCCACTAAAACAATAAGGGTATCTGCTACATCACCTGGCTATGCCCAGAAGAAAATGGAAGCACGCTTCTGCTGGAGTCCTGTGGCTTTACCAGCTGGTGATGGCACTGTCTCCTTAGACCTGCAGTGGACACTGCCTCCAGACTTGCTCTGCCTCATAGTGCCGGAGGGTGCTATGCAGCTGGCCAGTGGGACACTGGAGCCACCTTCCTGTTCTCACAAGGACTGACAGTACTAGATTATGCATGAAAGACTAGTACTAGGTATGCATGAAAGACATACCACAGGTGCAATAATTGCCAGTGATGTGTGTAGAACATAAAGAAATACAATTGGCATTATGGCCTGCTTCTACTGAGGGTCAGCATGTATGGAATTGTTAGCCGGGATCGCACCCACTCTCAGCAAATGTCCTAGGGCCAATAGGAGAAAGTTCCACTGTTATTTTACTGATTGGAGAAGACCTTCCCCCCTGGGTACCTAGTAAACATTGTGCTTATGCACTCAGGCTTCTCTTCCTGATTCACATGGCTTCATCTAACGTCTCATTGACTGGGCTGCCACCATGGCAACATCTCAAAATCAGTCAGTGAGTGTGTAGATTTATGCCAGCATCTGGCAGCTCTGGTCCCCCGCTGGTATATCCTATCCATATCTTTGATACATTAGAGTACTTGGCTAAAGACTGCAAATAAGAGCCGTCCTTCTAGGTGGCTACACCCAGAGCCCATGAATGTCTATAATTACTGGTAGTCATTTGCTTGCTTATATTGTAGCTGTGGCCTTATATCACGTCCCACCATTTATGAACCCCCATTCCACACTCAGGGCTTCATGCAGATGAGGTGGTGGAAAGATTGTAAGACTTGTGGGACAGGGTGGAACGTGGCATAGATGACTTGGAATGTTCTCTCCCAATCCTTCCAGTTCTTTCCTCTTCCAGTAGCAGCAACTCTCCATTCCAAAATAGTTAAAAGGCAAGCCTCAGGAACTGGTTGTGAACTAGTGACTGATCAGCAATCTTGTAACACTGCATTCTTTACATGTCCTGCTGCACCTCACATACCTCCCCTTTTGGGAGTTGTGATTATTTTTTACCAACTTAGACTTTTTTAAGTCTTAATACGGAGACTATACTGATCTCATAAGTAAATTTTTGGCCTTGTTTTAGTGACGATAGTCTAGATAATGCTGCAGTATAAATGTAATGCTGAAATCCCAGTAGCTTAAACCTACTGAAGTGTTTTTTTAGTTTGTGTTATATATCCATTGCAGTTCAGCTCAGGGGCAGGGCTCTGCATAGGCCCTCAGGGACCCAGGTTGCAGTGAATCCGCAATATTATAGCTGCACTGTAGCTGTTTGATATTGTTTATGAATTCCAAAAATGGATATTGGATTGTGTTTGTAAACCCCTGGGCATATTAGAGTGTATTGGATTCAGAGGTTTCACTTTTACTTTGTTAAATCAAGATTAGGGCTTTTATTTGACCACATCATTAGGGTGTGCAGGGTTAAGTCCCCACCCCCTTGGTGGAGATAAAACAGACTCTCATATGGAAGTAAATACACAGAAGGAGAATACAGAAGCAGATACGTGGGAAGAGAGAGTGCGCCATAGACATGGTCCCGGGGAGAGAGATGAGCCTGATAGTCTACAGCTGACCTTGTGGAGAGACCAGAGCAGCTGAGCCCAGAAAGAAACAAGCCCTGGGGAGAAAGACAAGCTTTATGCCAGCCTACAGCTGAGATCAGAAGAAGCTGGGACCACAGAGGCTTAAGAGGAAGGAGGAAGGCTGAACCCTCGCAGACATTGCCCGCCATCTTGCGTCAACACATGGTATATTAGTTAGCCTAAGGGGTGCTGATGCAATATACCAATAATTGGTTGGTTTTCATAAAGGGTATTTATTTGGGGTAGAAGTCCACAGTTACCAGGCCATAAAGCTTAAGTTTCTTCCCTTAGCAAAGTCCATTGCCACGTGTTGGAGCAAGACAGCTGCCAACATTTGCCAGGATTCAGGCTTCTTGGGTTCCTCTCTTCCCGGGGCTCCATTTCTCTCCAGGCTTAGCTCCTTTGTTTCCTTCACAAGGTCAGCTGTAGACTATGAGGCTCTCTAGGCTTTGCTTCTCTCCACAAGGCCAGTCGTGAAATTGTCAGGCAAACGGCTGGTATCTATCCTGGGGCCTTCTTTCTTTCCTCACAACCAAGCTCCTCTGTCTGCTCACCTCCCCGGGCTCCAGCATCCAAACTCCAACATCAGAACTGCTTCTCAAAAACTGCTTCTCAAAACTGCTCCCTCTGTCCTTTGCCTTGCCTTTTATATTTGAATCCGCCACCCACCAAGGGGTACGGCTCAACGCCCTACTGACATGGCCCAGTCAACGCCTTAATCATAACTTAATCATGCCCAGATTAACAGATCAGTTTACAAGCACAGTTCAATATCTATTTTTTGGAATTCATAATTACATCAAACTGCCAAATGGCTACACATGGCAACAGACTTGGGTGAGAAAGTACTTCCTATGCTACCTTGAGTTGGACTCTTTAGGGCCTGGTAACTAAGCTTCTGCCCCAAATAAGTACCCTTTATAAAAGCCAACAGAGTTCTGGTACTTTGCATCAGCACCCCCTTTGGCTGACTAATACATGCACCATCTGGAATGTGTGGCCTCTGTGTACCTGATCCCTCTCCCCAGTCCTGCTTCTTTTACTCACTCCTTCCCTATAGGAATTGATGCTGAGAGCTTTTCCCAATAAACTTCCTGCAAGGAAACCTTTGTTTCAGAGTCTGTTTCCCAAGGAGCTCGACCTGTGGCCCATCACCTACTTTATAATCATCTGGGTGCTTACTGAAAATGCAAATGATGGGGCCTTATCCCAGGTCTATTGAACTAGAACATCTAAGGGTGGAGCCTGGGAATCAGCATTATTAAAAAGCACCCCAGAAAATTACTTTTCTCATCCAGGGACACTAACACTGACAGTGTAATTATTTTGATTATATTCAAGATGATAGTTAAAGTGGTGGAGGGGGTTGTTCAGAGAACTTCTGTCAAAATAATTTATGTTAAAATAGAAAAATGCCTAAAAGTGAACTTTATAAGGCACAAACAAAGAAACCACTTGCAGAAACAGATTTTAAATCTGCAGACCATGCAATGTCTGGCCGTCTAGTTGGCTGTTATGAATCATGGGTGCCAGATTAACACTTTTTACCTACTTTTCTATTTCTCATCCCTGCTGCCTGAAACTTCCCACATTAGCCACACCTTTTCTTCAGTGAACTTCAGGAGTTGTGAACTTGGATGGTCAAATTGCCACTGCTGACAAGCCAAACCAATTTTAGAACCCATTACTCCACTCTCTGAGACTGACATCACTGACATGAAAAAGTAACTGAAGTCTTTCTGCCACATTGGAAATAGTCTCTCCACGCTCCTCCTTGCTATCAGACCTAAGTAGAAACCCCAAAAGGTCTTAACATGTCAAGAATTAACCCATGGGACACTACCTTGCCGATGTAAATTGGAGTAGGAGCAAAAGGACAAAGGTGTGCCCTTGTACACATTTATCAAAATATCCTCTCCTATTTTGAACCAGAAGGGAAAGGTTGATATACGCTCTACCATTAAAACCGACGCCAGCACATAAAGTCGCACATTGCCCAGTCTCTGCACACCATTGTCCACCCTCATGGCCCTGCTTGGCTGAGGACCAACAGAAGTGGGCGCCAGGAGCCATGGGACTGGGCTCATTCCCTTTGGGTGAATGACGATTTCCATTGCACCCTGAGGCCAAGTGGAAAACCAACAAGCAAACAACAGTCTGTTAGGCTTTTGATATATTATTCATCACTGATTTTTTTGTATTGATTTGGATCTTTACAATATTGCATTAAATTTTTTTCTTCATTACTGTGCTTTTCGGCACTTCCTTAAATTGAATGTCTGAGGTATGTGCCTCACTTGCTTCACCCCAATCTCAGTTCTGCTGAGAGGGATTCTTGCTTTTGTATAAATTACACGTATGAGTAGACCCTGATTTGTGCTGTCTGTTTAATTTAAAAGGCAGAGTGATGTTGTAGGAGGAACACTAACTTAGGCGTGAGAAAGTTCCATCTATGGAAATGCTTTTAGCCATGTGACTTGTAGACTCATTTATCTTTATACTTTTTATAGCACACTTTTTGGAACGTGTTTGATGAATGTTTGAATGGATGAAATGCATTCCAGTTACCTGACCCAACTGCTGCTACTTGAAATGTCTTTTTCCTCATCTCTGTTATTTCCTCCAAATCAATACATTTCTGATTCTCTTCACGTCCTAAGACCACTGAAGCTACGATTTTGATTGTCGCCCTAGCGCAGCTTTTTTGAAAGCATGGTCTTTGAATCAGTGCATCAGCAGCACCCGCCAACTTCTCACAAATGCAAATCCCAGACCACAGCCAAGAAACTCTGGGGCTGTGGGCAGCAATGCATGGTTTACCCAGCTCTGCAGGGGGTTCTGATAAACCACCTGTAGAATGTCTGGCGACCACTGGACTCCACGAAAGGACAAGAAGAGAGTCAGTTTGCCAAGCTATTTCTCCAGAACTAGAACTTTGACTTTTTTTTTTAAGTTTTCATAAAATGATTCTACCTTTTCCCTTTCATCATTAATCCCCAGGCCACATCTTTTTCTTCCATTATTTTGATCACGTAATGGTCTATTTTCTATAAAAAATGGGCATTACAAAAAAATTACTTGGGAAGTTTAAGTAAAAGTAATTATTCCTGGCCCCTATTGAGGATCAACCCTTGGAATTGAGTCCTCAGCAGAAACACAGAAATTGATTAAATGCAGCCAATTCTGGCCCACAATTTGACTCACCCAGTTACAGAGAAAGGTTTAAAGAAGTACAAGTATACAGAAAACGTAATGAGCTGTTATTCATCAATATTTAATCAAACTCCAGTTTTGCTTAATGTGCTTGCTCAATAAGAAGTAAAATTCTCAGTGACAAGATTGGCAGGTTAAGGAATGAACATAAGCAATTATCTTTACTTCCTCCCCAAACTCTACTGAAATGAAAGCAAATGAATAAGAGACATAAACCTATAAAAATAAAAGAAATGCAAAAGGGAGACTGTTTAGGCTTTGGAGTATTGGTTATGTCTCTTTCTCCCTAACTGGAGTTTAGAACCACCTAGAAGGAGTTGCAGGGAAAGGATCAACTTTATCACTGAGAAAAAAAGCCACATTGTAGGACGGGGCTTAGGCATCCAGCTCAAGGAGCTTGCTAACTCTCTCTCGAGTTGAGCATGGCACCCAGCCCGCAGAGGGCAGAATGCTTTAGCAGCACCTGGCAACTTATTACAAACGCAAACTCCCAGACCACATCCAAGAAACTCTGGTCATGGGAGAACATCGGTAGTAGATCAAAACAGTCCTGCTTCTATCTTTCATGAGGCAAATTCACCAAAAACAATCTTTCTAAGACAAAGAGTATATGTTTATATTTTTCTCTCAGAGGTCATTGAAATGAGTCAGAAGAGCCATTAAGTATATAAAATGTATATTAGCTCTATCTTCAGGCTGAAATTTCACTCATTGTTCTATTTCCAAATCATTTCCAGCCATATTGCAGTATCATTGGAATAGTAAACACATTCCAGTAACAAACAACCAACAACATAAAAATGTCCCACAATAGACCTTAACCCCTCTGTTATCAAATTCTATAGGAGTGATTCAAGTCCAAAGATTAAATTCCCATGTACTAACCCCTCTTTGCTTGAGGGAACACGGTTCTGAGTTATACTGCCAAAGGTAAGTGAAATTGGGATGTGCTAGGTGTGGTGCTAGGGTGGGCTTACAGCATGGCCCTTCCCAACCCTGCATCTGATGGTGTCACATTGACGTCTTAAAATCAGCCAAAGTGGAAGTGCTTACACCAATGAAAGTGTTAAATACGACAAGTCAGAGTTTTGTTCTCTCCCTGAGAACTGATTTACCAGCACACCATTAATTTATAAAACTGTATAATCATCCACAATCATTTTCAATTGGTGAAAAGTCTTGGGGCTGCATAAGAACAGCCTGTACATTAGAGGGCATTATACAAGTGCAAGGCTTTGAAAGCTTTCTACACCTGTTTTCTATTGTTACTCGCTACCTGTAAGCTTAAAAGATATGAAATCGCTCTCTTTCATAATGAGGTAGAAAAGAGAGGATCCCTGCTAAAGCAAAGTTGAAGGCAAGGAAAAGCACAACCAGCAGGTATCACCACGGGCAGTGAGGGAGAAGGAAGACAGCGACTGTGAAAGGGGCCAAGGCAAAGATCTCATTCCCGATAGCGCCACATTTTCCCTAAATCCTAGAGTTCAGCTTTTTCTCCCTGCTTTGGATTGTTTCTTTCTTCTATAACTTAATCTTTTTCATTTCCCACATGCCTAAAGAGCTTTTCTCCGACCATGAAAGAGTCACAATAATAGGCATTAGTTCCTTTTTTACTGCTCTAGGGGAAGTGTTCTGACTACCAGCTCAAACGTGTGCATCCATGGGCCATTCTAGGGCACTAAACACTTATCACCTTGCTTCATAGGAGAAGTATTTCCTAATCAAATCCAAATATTAGGACATTGATATTTTTACACAGGGTGTAATGACCACAGCGTAGGTTCCACAGGATATTATTTTTGCTGGATATTTAAAGGCAGAAGATATGCCAACTTAAACTAAGTTAATTATTTGAGAGGATATTATATATGGGGGAAAAAAGCCACAACAAATTAAAACTTTGGAATATAACTGATTTAAATGCTAAGGCTTCATGAATTTTATCACCCTTCTTCATGATAAATCAGAGTTTTATTTGACCGGGATCTAGCAAACACTGTTTCTGTGCTCATAGCTGCTGCCAGGATACAGAATGTTATGTTTCTTTTAATTTATTGCAAAAAAAAAAAAAAAAAAGCCTTTAAAACACCAGGTAGGCTAGGGGAGCTCCCATAGATCGCTGCCTCATTTTCAGATGAGTGATGGGCACAACCTGATATTTGCATGCCTGGGTGTTTGCAGATGGAAGGGTAGGGTAGGTGCTAGGTCATTAGTTCTTCACACGGCATATATGACTGGAAACAGATCATGACTTCGTGGACTGTTTGTGATGACGGTTGGCACAGAGAGCTGGTTCTGTAAGGGAGAAGAAATTGCTAAATTTTCTTCTTGGTCCTTTTTTAAATTTTGCTCTTTGGCTGTTCTGAAAGCTCAGTGGTATAAAGGATAACACTAGATTTTCATTATAAGGTATATCAGGCCTTGTCTAATGGTTATCACGCTTTACCTTGCCAAGAGAAAATCCCCCTTCCTGCCTTTATTTTTTATTTTTACACAGAAGTCCATCTTGTAAAATTGAGAAGCCACACTGTCCTCCTTGCAGCAAGACTGGGGTGCTGCTGATTTACCTGCCTGTCACCCAACTCCCCCACCTACCGTTTGCCACCTCTTAGTTCCTGAAAACCCTCAGGGCCTCAAGTGGTGTCATTTGAAATCGACATGTCTAGTGAAATTTCATTTTAGGCATGGAGAATGAAACTCTATAAGGTGAAGAAAGCGACATGTTCAAAAATATTCTTTCTTTGAAGGTTGCTTTATCACTGCTACGGATTCCCACACAAGGGGGTAGGGAGGTAGATTTGATCCGGATCATCTTACTCAGGGTCAGCCAAGCTTCAAACTCGTCTCTGCTTCTTAACTTGAACTTCTTAGAGCTCCACAAAATGATTCCTGCAAAATGGAAACGACAATAGTACCTCATTTTGGAATTGTTCTGACAATCAAATGAGACGATGCATGAAGCGTCTTTAGCACAACGCCCAACTCATAGTGAGCACCAGCAATAATTGTCATAATAATAACCACTATTATTACAGCCACCGCAGCACTTATCCGTGAGGCCACTAAATTAGTATTCTTCTCTGTTTTGAAATGGTCATAGGGTCTACTATAGTAAGGCTATTATCACAATTATTTCTCATTTCATTGTAATGCGAACATCTGAGGTTCATTATATAAGAAAATTCCTAATTATTTAGGGACATTTAGCTATCTTGCGATCTCTTCACCTTCCATGTTAAACTGCCCACACATGGCTCTCTCACTGACAATTAACAATTCCTCTCTTTGGACTCCACGACCAGCTTATATAATACCTCTCCACAGGAGACTGAGGAAGGGCAAGGGCTAAAATCCCAAAGCCAGCTGCACACACTGATTTCGTTTACAGGCCACAGAAGTAGTGACTCCCGGGAAAGCACGTGGTCAGCGCCTTGGTCCCTGATGCATTATCTGTCTCTTTGCCCTGAGGGCTTCTGACTAGCCCAGTGGCCTGTTGGCTCTCCATCATGGATTTGTAAATCATTTTTTATTTCTGTACCTCAAGGAGAGACATGTTCTTAATCTCAATCTGTCCTCCTGTGGCTCTGACCCCAACAGGACATAAGATACTTATGAAGAAGATATGATTAGTTAGGATGTGGCCCAGCTGAATCACAATGGGCCCTTATCCTCATGGCTGAAGACCTTTGTAAGGAGAGGAAATGTGGAAGGCCTTGGGAAGAAGCTGGAAGTCAGCTGAAAACAGGAAGAGCAGACACATGGAGAGAGAGATGGCCATGTGATAGAGGCAGAGATGGAGCTCTAGATTGCCGGCAAGCCACGGCCAGAACACTACAGATTTCAGAGAAAGCCTTGCTGGCCAGCACTTCAATTTTGGATTTCCAGCCTCTGAAAGTGTGAGAAAATAAAAATTCCTCTTGGTTAAGCCAACTAACCTGCATTGCTTTGTTACAGAAGCCCTGGCAAATTAAGTCAGGCAGTGAGTTCTTTTGGCTCCTGCTCATTTGAAAGTCAATTTCTGAAACCAGGTGCTTTAGGAATTCATAGTTCACATTAAAGTAAACCAAGCACCAGAAGTCACATAAATATACTTGCTTTATTGATTTCATTTCAATTGGAACTAATGAAACACACACAAAAAGAGCTAATTTTCAACATTGTTACAGTTCAAAATCTTTGCTTCTTGGTTTAAGAAGCCACAGGAATGCACAGAAAGAACTTACATGGCTTGATTAAAATCTGCATTTTAACGGTAATTTTCTTATTGTTCAATTGTTTTGAAGTTACTTTAAAATCTATTACACTTTGATGTTTTTCATTGTTTCCAAGTCTGTTAGCAAATACCACTTACCCAGCACCTGCTCAGAATATGTTCTTAGGTCTGTAGGCATCCCAGGGGAAGATTAAGAGCCTGAAAACCATTGAAATATTCTCCATGCCCTCTCTTTGATTTAACTCCATATTTGAGTTTTATTGGGGAAGACAGTATGTCAGAGATTAGGTTTGAAGAGTAAGTAATCTATTTCAGCTTCACTATTTTCCCTCTTCCAAAATATAAAAAATACATCAAAGAAGTATTTTTGTCACTGTTTTGCCTTTTGATCCTTTTCAGTCAAAGACTAATATTAAAGTACATTTCACTTCATTGTGCTACTAGGAGAAAAAATTCAAATAATCTACAGGATAAGAAAAAACACAGAGTATTGAAAAACAATACCCTTCCCAACACACATTCTTTGGTCTGCCAGATGGATTCTCAAGGGGTTTCAGTGATGAGATTTAGATTCTCAGGGGAGTTTGGATCAGAGAGTAGAAGTTCTTCACTTTTTTTCTGGGAGTTCTTAAAGCTTAACCTCCAGAGCCAAAAATGGCTTCATAAACGTTTTCAGGCCATGTCTTTTTCTGGAGAACTTTAATTTCCTTAAGTAGCCATAGGAAAAAGCTGGAGTAAGTAAACTTCAGTTATTTATTAGCATAGGAATAGCACAGTGGGAAAAGCAAGGTCTGGTGGGCCCAAGAAACTTTTCCTTAAAAATAAAGTAGAAGTTGCATATTCCAACTTCTTATTCAAAAGCCTCAGCAGCCTCTGTGAGGTCTTAAGCAAGTCTTTGTGGGATGAAAGTATATATTCTTTTTGAGTTGTGGTTATAGAACCACTATGCTTGGAGAGGTATAATTAAAGCTTATTCAAATATTTGTGTCAGTCAAAGGCAGGCTTCTAGCGGAATGCGAAAATGAAATCGGTATGGAGAGAGAACAGTAACTGGCTAAGAGTGTAAAGAGTTCAATTTCTTTTAAAGAGTTGTGAAAGTTACCTTACTAAGAAATCTGAGAAATCATTGCTGATCTAAGCACAAGCTCACATTTTTACAACACAGACACATATATTTTGAAAATATATGTGTATATGTGTTTTATAATTATAAAATAATTATAAAACATCAATGTATTATATATTATATTATATTATATTATATTATATTATATTATATTATATTATATTATATTATATACACTAGTATCATAGTGTCCCTTTGAAATTTTGTTTTTTGTGATCCCATGCATTTATTTATTTATGAATAATATTGTCCTGTATTCCATTTGCAAGTAAGATGGAATGACGTCTGTATTACCGAAAATATTTTAAAATCACATCCCTTGATGTGATTTTTTTCTTTAGGAGAACCTTCAATATATGTCATCTACATTTTTAAAAATTTATTTTGTTCATAGAATTATGTTTATAATTTAACTACTATAGGTCTCCAAAGAGGCCTACAGGAATGGAATTAAGTAAAAGGGAGAGGGCT
>PVKH010004339.1:0-23524 GCA_004027955.1 Chaetophractus vellerosus
TGCTACCCTAGAAAAGCCTGAAGAACCTGGAGAGGGCAGTGAAGAGCTGAATGAATAATTTTAAAATGAATTAAACAGGTTGCCAGGAGCAGAAAAGACCTAGGACGGGATTTCAAATACCAACTGTTTTTTAATGGGGTGTTTGTTTAACTTGAGAGAGTACAAATTCTGTTTAAGAAATATATTTCCTAATCTCCCTTTATCTTTGGCTATAAATGATACTCCTCTTCTTGTCGTTGACTATCTCTAATTTAGTAACTTAATTTTTATTCCAAAAGACCCTCATTTCCACACACAATAGAAATAAGTATTTACAAAGGAATCTAAGACATAGATGCTTTCCTCAGATCCAGTTAATATTTAATGAGCGCCTATTAGGTGCCCTGGCACTTTGATGAATACTATTTTATTTCATTTTCTCCTAGAGCTGTTTGTTTCTTTCAATACACATTTAAGTACTTACGTGCCAGCACCACGCCAGATGCTGGGCTATGTGGCAGTCAGGACTGACTTGTTCATTTTGTGGTAACCAACAACCCCACATCGTAGTGATTCAAAACAACAAAAGTTTATTTCATACTCACACTAAGTGGGCACCACAGAGCAGCTGGGTGGTCTGTTCACCATCTTCATCTCCCTCACTCTGGGTACCAGGTTGCCAAACATCACCACCTGCACATTGCCTCCGGCAGAGAGAACAGCCAGAGGGTCTGGAGGGCCTCCCACTGGCAACTAAATTCTCTGACCCAGGACTGACACTCATTGGCCAGAGCCGGTCACATGGCTTCAGGGGGGTCAGAAAATGCAACCCTACAACACACTCAGAAGCAGACAGCCGGAAGTTGTCAGTGGCCAGCATTAAGGATGATATAGGATAGAAAGTTCAAGTAACACAGTTCTTGCCTTTGCTGCAGCAATCAATCTAGTCAGGGAAAGAGATACATAAAGAGAAATTTTCAAACACTGTGTGCTAAGTGCCCAAACTGAAGTCTGCAAAGGTGGCTATTAGAGGCACAGAGAGGGTGATGGGCCCACGATGGGAGGTGTGGAAGGCAGCAAAGGCTACCCAGAGAAGGTAACAGCTGACGGAAATGAGCAATACGTAGGATTTCACAAGTGAAGGGGGCAAAGGATTAGTTAGCTCTCCAGGTAGCTGGAGCCAAAGTAGGGACAAGAGACAGCACAATGGGTGTGGAACAAGAAGCAGTGCCTTAGTTCAACGTTTCTGAGTGCAAAGTGCTAGGTAAGAAAGGACGGGAGATGAGGACAGGAGCCATTTCACCTGATGGTAGAGAGCTTGGGCCTTATCCCAGGTTTAAAGAAGCAGAGTATTTGGGGCAATGTGTCAGCCCTTGGAGCATACAGTCCAGTGTCCCCCCTTAAGCTCTTTGGAAATAAAAGAACAAGGCTGGTCACTGCTGGAGGACTGTGGGAAGATAGCACAGTAGGAAGCTCCAGGAACCAGTCCCTCCACCAAAACAACTATTGAACTGGCAGGAACTGTCTGAGTCAGGTATTTTTCAACTTTGGAGTCTAGGGGAACACTGGGCGGCATCCAGGGAGGAGCAGGAGGAAGAGACTGGTAAACTGCAATACATACTGGTGAGTCTCACCCTCTCTGTGGTGACTACCATCCCCCTTACCCCAGCCTCACAGCAGGCAGCAGTGGGGACTGGAGCTTGGGCTCCTGGCACAGCTTGCTGGTGCCAGTGTGGGACATAAAGATCTAGTCCTCCAAGCTCTGGAGGTAGATAGTCTGATCACTGATCACTGCTTTTAGTCAACTACTTCAGATTTCTGGGGGCTGGGTCTGAGGGTGGCTTTACTCTAACCCCCTTCGGACAAAGGTGGCAGTAGAATCTTAAAGAGAGTAGCATCCCTCAATACTACGGAAAACAGTTAAAAGTTTGTATTAACTGGGAAAGTGCTGAATCAAGTAAATAGAGCTTCAAAAGCCATAGAAGAAGCTCCTGGTGCCCCTGTTGGCCCCTCCTCCAGCCCCTCCACAGTACAGAGTGGAGCCAGCTTGTGCTCCCATCCTGGGTCCCTGGCCCTGTTCCACAGGGAGGAGCCCGGCCTCTTTGTGCATACTGGGGTGCCATGTATGTTAGTGCCAATCTACTGGGTGTAAGGTTGAAAGACTGAGCTGGGGAACTTGTCTCAGGCTTCCCCTCCCGGAGTTTGTCCTGAGAGCAGAGAAGCAGCTTGCATACACATGGAACAGTGCAGGAAACAATTAAGTTGAAGAGGCCTGGGGTAAAGGACTACCTGCATTAAGTCACTCAAGAGAACACCCAGGAGGGGAGGGAGTCTACTTCAAAGATACTAAAAAATAATTATAAACCAATATCCTTTCATATACATGCAAAAATAGTCAATAAAACATTAACAAACTGAATCCAAAACACATTAAAATAAGTATACACCACAACTAAGTGAGATTTATCCCATGTATGAAAAAATGGTTCAGTATAAGAAAATCAGTTAATATAATACCAACATTAACAGAGCTAAGGAAAAAAAGCACCTGATCGTCTCAATTGTTGCAGAAAAGGCATTTGACAAAATTGAGCATACATTCCTGATAAAAACACTCAGAAAACTAGGAATAGAAAGAATTTTCCTCAGTATGATGAAGGGCATATATTAAGAACCCACAGCTAACACCATATTCAATGGTGAAAGACTGAAAGCTTTCCGTTTAAGACCAAGAACAAGACAAGAATACCTACTATCACTACTATTATCCAACATTGTACTGGAACTTCTAGCTAGAGCAACTAGGTTAGAGAAAGAAATAAAAGGCACCCAAATTGGAAAAGAAGTGTAATTTTCCCTATTTGCAGATAACATGTTCCTATGTACAGAAAATCCAGAAAAATCCACAACTACTAGAACTAATAAATTCAGCAAAGTGGTGGGGTACAAGATCAACAAACAAAATTCAGTAGTGTTTCTATACACTAATAATGAGCAATCTGAAGAAGAAATCAAGAAAAGAATTCCATTTACAATAGCAATTCAAAGAATCAAATACCTAGGAATAAATCTAACTAGGAACATAGGGGCTTATTCACAGAAAATTATAAAGCCTTGTTAAAAGGAATTAAAGAAGACCTAAATAAATGGAAGTCCATTCTGTGTTCCTGAATTGGAAGGTTAATAGCATTAAGATGTCAATTCTATCCAAAACAATTTATAGAGTCAGTATAATCCAGTCAAAATTCCAACAAACTTCTTTGCAGAAGTAGAAAAGCCAATCATCAAATTTATATGGAGGGTTAAGGGACCCCAAATAGCCAAAGCCATTTTGAAAAAGAACAAAGTTGGAGGACTCACTATCTGATCTTAAAACTTATTACAAAGCCACAGGTATCAAAACAGAATGGTACTGGCACAAGGAAAGATATTTAGACAAATGGAATTGAATTGAGAGTTCAGAAATCAACCCTCACGTTTATGGCCAACTGATTTTTGACAAGGATGCCAACTCCACTCAATTGGGAAAGAGTATTCTCCTTTACAAATGATACTGGGATACAAAAAAAATGAAGGTGGACCCCTATCTCACTTCATATACAAAAATGAACTCAAAATGGATCACAAACCTAAATATAAGAACCAGAACTATACAACTTCTAGAAGAAAACATAGGGAAGCATCATCAGGATGTTGTGTTCTTCTTAGAATTTATAACCAAGGTATAAGAAAAAAATAAAATAAAATAAAATAAAGAGAAATGGGATCTCATCAAAATTAAAAAGTTTTGTGCATCAAAGGATATTATCATGAAAGTTAAAAGACAACCTATAGAGATGATGATGGACAATGACCACCCCAAGGAACCGAGAGAGTCTCCAACTGCAAACAAGAGAGTCCCATCCTTCTGCCCCATTGGTTCAAAGCCTGCTCTCAATTAGAGGTGGAGTGGGCATCACCATCCCAGAATCTTCAGGAATGGGGAATGAACTATGGACTAAAGTAGATTTACTGGTATTCTACTATAGACTTATTATGATTCTAGCAATGGAAGAAATTATGTAACTGATGTGGAGGCAGTGGCCACTGGAGATTCTGAGGGTAGGAAGAGGGAAAAACAAGTGAACTATGCATAAGGGCATTTTCAGGACTTGGGAATTGTCCTGAATGACATTACAACGACAGATACAGGCCATTACATATCTTTCCATAACCTACAAAAATGTGTGTGAGAGAGTGTAAACTGCAATGTAAACTATAATCCATGCTTATTGGCAATGCTCCAAAATGTTTTCATCTATTGTAACGAATATACCACACTAATGAAAGATGTAGTTAATGTGGGAAAATGTAGGGAACGGGGCATATGGGAATCTTCTATATTTTTAGATAAGATTTATGTAATCTAAATATATTTTTAAAAAATTAAAAATATATTAAAAAACAAAAGAAAAATCTACAAAATGGGAGAAAACATTTGCAAACCACATCTCTGATAAGGCATTAATATCTAGAATATATAAAGAAATCCCACAATCGACAACAAAAAGATTAACAACCCAATTTAAAAATAGGCAAAAGACTTGAACAGACATTTCTCCAAAGAAGATATATAAATGGCCAAAAAGCACATGAAAAGATATTCAACATCATTAGCTATTAGGTGAATGCAAGTGAAAACCATAAGATGCCATTTCACACCCACTAGAATAGCTACTATTTTTTAAAAATAGAAAATTACAAGTGTTGCAGAGCATGTGGAGAAACAGGAAAACTTGTTCATTTTGGTAGGAAAGTAAAATTTTGCAGCTTCTGTGGAAGACAGTTTGGTGGTTCCTCAGAAAGTTAAGTATAACATTACCATATGACTTGGCAATCCCACTTCTGTGTATATACCCAAAAGAACTGAAAGCAGGGACTCAAACAGGTATCTGCACACCAATGTTCATAGCTGCATTATTCACAATTTTCAAAAGATGGAAGTGAATGAATGAATGAATGAATAAAATATGGTATATACATAGAATAGAATATTATTCAGTTGTAAAAAAAGTGAAATTCTGATACATAGGACAACATGGATGAAACTTGAAGACATCATGTTGAATGAAATAAGTCAGACACAAAAAGACAAATATTGCATGATCTCACTGATATAAAATAAGGAGAATAAGCAAATTCATAGAGTCAGAAATTAGAATATAGGTTAACAGGGGATGGGGTGGGTGTAGGAAATGGGAAATCATGCTTAAATTGTACAGAATTTCTATTTGGGGTGATGGAAAAGTTTTGTAATGGATGGTGGTAATGGTAGTACAACATTGTGAACATAATTAACAGTACTGGATTATATATTTGAATGTGGTTAAAAGGGGAAGTTTTAGGTTGTATATATATTACTAGAACAGAAAATTTAAAAAAAAAATAGGCCTGTACAACACAATGAACTCTAATATAAACTATGGATTATAGTTAATGGTACAATTATGAAAATATTCTTTCACCAATTGTAACAAATGTACCACAGTAATGCAAGGTGTTATTAATAGGGTAGTATACGGGAAATCTGTATCTTATGCATGATTGTTCTGTAAACCTACAACTTCTCTAACAAAAAAAGAAGTTTGTACATAGAAAGAAACTATTAAATCAACCCCAATCAAATCAGAGCCAAGAAATGGAAAGTTAATACAGAGAGAAAAATTGCCTCTTGAATCTAAATTGACTGTAACCCATATTAACTAATCTAAAGATTTTTGGAAGTAGAGTACATGTGGAGGTGTTATTCAATCTTGAATGCCTAAAAGCAGTCAACTTTGGTAAATATTCCATTTGTCCCTTTTAAAAATAATGTATATTTTCTAATTGATACATATAGGATTTTATAAATATCAATCAGATCACTATGCTAATTATATTATTTAAAATTTCCATGCCTTTACTTTTTTATTTTCTTGATCTATCAATTTTTGAAATATATATGTTATAAAATTTCCTACTGTGATTTCAGAATTGTCAATTTCTCCTTGTAATTCACCAATTTTGGGATTATATAATTTGAGACAATGTTGCTAGATATGTACTGGTTCAGGATTTTAATTTCCTCCCCCAAAATTATTCCTTTTTATTGCTATGTAATGATCATCTTCATCCATAACAATGGTTTTTATTCAAAGTCTATTTTTATCTGATGTTAATGTTGTGGTCCCAGCTTTCTTAGTGTTGGTGTTTTCAAGGCTTCTCTTTTACCAACAATTTATTTTCAAATTTTGTGACATTATACTTTGCTCATGCATTTTTAAACCATTATATATTTAAATGATAAGGTTTTAAAAAAATACAACCTAAGCCTGAGTATTTTAACTGGTGGATTTAGTCTATTTATATTTATCATGATTATTGATCTATTAGGTCTATTCCGATAATTTTATTTTTGTGCTTTCTATTTATCCTTTCTTTCCCTGCTGCTTTTTCTTCTTAAATTCTGTTGGATTGACTATGTTTTCTTTATTCTTCTTTTGTCTTCTTCTGACTTTGAAGTTATATTTTCTATTTCTATACTTTGAGGATTGTCCTTAAAATTAATCAACAAAATCTAAATGTAACCAATATTTCTAACTTCCTCACAAATAGAACATAAGAACATTTTTTAATTCAGTAAACTCTCCCCTATATTACATGTAATTTTCTTCTATTTTAATTCCACCTTGGTATTATATCCCCCAAACTAGTCATTACTGTGGTGGTGCTGTTATTATTGTTTATATCAATGCTTATTTAGATTCATCCACGTTACTTAGTTTCCCAGAGCTACTATGACAAATACCACACACTGATTGGCTTAATAACAGGAATTTATTGTCTATGGTTTTGAAAGCTAGAAGTCCAAAATCAAGATGCTCCTTCCAAAGTCTGCCCTTTGGCATTTAAAATTTTATTGTGAATTTATTTTTAGAAGGGCTTGTGTTTTTCTATGAGAATCCCCCATGTCCTATATTGTGGATATGTTGCTCTAGAGTAGTTCTGTGTTTGCTTTCTTTGGGTACCCTAGTAGTATCACAGGCTTAGGACCAAGTTGTGTTTTTTTTTTAATTTTACTTTTTATTTAAAAAAAACTTTTTTTGTTACATATTCCCCCCCTTTCTGCTTGTTCTTGCTGTGTTCATTTTTGCGTTCTTCTGTGTCTGCTTTGTCTACCCCAGTTGCGGTGATGCACCGAGTCAGCTCACCGCGCAGGTGGCTTGCCCCGCTCGCGGGCAGCTCTGCTCTGCTCGTGGGCAGCTCTGCTCTGTTCGCAGCTGACTTGCCCTGCCCATGGCAGCTTTGCCCTGCCCGTGGCGGCTTTGCCCTGCCCACGGCGGCTCTGCCCAGCCCACAGAGGCTTGCCCTCTCAAGGCGGTCTGCCCACTGGGAGAGGCCCCCAGGAACCAAACCCGGATCCTCCCATGTGGTGAACTGGCGCCCTATCCACTGGGCTACAGCCAGCCCCCAGGACCAAGTTTTAATGATTTATTCTGCTTGTGGAATTCCTAGACTATATAGGCAATTAAATTTGTATATCGAACCTATGTAAGGCATAGATCTGTGGTTTCATTTTCTCAGATCAGACTTTTTTCCCCCACCAAAATCCATGTAGAAACAGAGAAGTTTCTTTTTTATGCTCTGGCCACCATGTAGATTTTTTTCCCCCTTTCACTGAGGGTGCATCCTCAGCCTATCAATATCTTGGCTTATGCAGAAATGTCAG
Organism: Chaetophractus vellerosus; assembly: GCA_004027955.1. Lineage (NCBI taxonomy): Eukaryota > Metazoa > Chordata > Mammalia > Cingulata > Chlamyphoridae > Chaetophractus > Chaetophractus vellerosus. The sequence continues at coordinate 7,727 of PVKH010004339.1, forward strand.
GTTCAGTCCTCACATCTAGCAAGTTCTAGCTCCTCATTTCACATTCTATTGTCATCAAAGCCCAAGCCCCAAGTTGCAAAGACCCATAATTCCCACACCAAGGGCAGCCACAGTGTCAGTTCATGAGCTTACTGATCTAGCTTTCAGTTCCCTCTTCATTTCTGGGACCTACGGGTTTCCCTTTTTTGCTTACAGGCTCTGCTAAACATTTCACAGAATTTTTGAACATTTTATTTGGATTTTCTCAGAATTTATAATGGGAGAGTTTCAGGTTATCCTAGTCAGAAGCCACAGATTTTCTGTATTATATAAACGCTTTAGCAACTCACACAATCTCATAAAGTCAGACTTCTATAAGTCCTTATTATAAGATATTATGATATAATCATATAGAATCACCTGTAGTAGTCTCTGTTTCTCTGTCTGAACTGTAACTAATACAGAATTTGGTACTGGGAGTCATTTGGTTGGTTGTTTCTAAATGTGCTGGAGAAAGAAAATGATGAGCCCATTGTTTTATTTATTTATTTTATTTATTTATTTATTTTTAAAGATTTATTTATTTTATTACATATCTCCCCTTCCCCCCGCTGCGGCGACGCGCCGAGACTGGTCACTGCGCAGGCACGGCTTTCCCCGCTTGTGGGTGGCTTCTGCTTCCAATCACGGCTGGCTCTCAGTTCGCGGGTGGCTGGCTGCGCTCCATTCACAGGTGACCTGCCCTGCCCGTGGCGGCTTTTTGCCCTGTCTGTGGCAGCTTTTTGCCCTGCCCACGGCGGCTCTGGCCCGCCCATGGCGGCTTGCCATTCTCAAGGCGGTCTGCCCGCTAGGAGAGGTCCCCGGGAACCGAACCCGGGGCCTCCCATGTGGTATGCTGGCGCCCTATCCACTGGGCTATCCAGCCGGCCCCCCATTGTTTTAAATTCCAAGACCAGGGCCTTAAGTATTTGACTTCACTAAAAGAAATCATTTTCCCCTGTAGCTTTAGGGCCAAGATTTCCAAAAGTCACACCTAAAATCTAATCCTGCAAGTGGCTAAATTACAATGCAAATTGAATTCTCTATTTCATATAGAGTGTCCCATATTAAAGTTAGGGTATAAATTGGCAAAGAGTGGGGACTTGAGTATTTTGAGGGGAACATATGGGTAAATTCCATTGAAGTTGAACAACTTGAACACATAACTTTCCTAAGCCTCTTTTACCAATAGAAGCAGCCCTTCTTTCTCTGTCTGAGGTTACTTTCCTCTTACCTAAAGAACCTATTATTACCACCCCTGAGAAATTTTGCCTTGCAGAGAATTGCTAATCATCCTAAGGGCCTAACCCACCACGTCTAATAAACATAACTGCTTCTGTAACTAAACTGAAGTTCAGACCCAAGAACGTGAGAGACAAAATTTGACTCATGAGGAAATACAATAAACACTAAAGGACTTGAATGATTTTGCCAGCTTATGTCAACAGAAATCTGAGTAATACATGTAGAAATGGACCCTAAGAGTGTGTGATTGGGACCCTAAAGTTTACACCAAATTTATTGATATGGGCTCATCAAGCAGAGATTCCAGGGCTGAGAGTGTCTCTAAAAGTTTTTTTGGTTGGTTAACTAAAATCTAAATCTAAAGAGGGCATACACAGAGTGAAGCTAAATGACAGAACTTCCTCAGTATACTGTCAAAGAAGGTATCCAAAGCTTTAGGGAGACTGGAATGCTAGAATAGATTTATTGTCCATGTTGAGGGTTGTGAACAAGACCTCCTCATGCACCCCTCACTATGTCTCACAGGAGGATGGTCTGGAAGACACTTATTTTAGCATGATTATGAGAAATGGATGTGTGAGGATAACCCCAGCATCCATGAATAGCTCTGGTGGCTCAAGGCAAGGAATGCCAATGAGAACTCCAACCATCAAACTGGGCTCCCAAATTCAATGGTATTGATGGGATCTCAGAGTGGACAGGGGAAAATGGTTGAACTCAATCTCCAAAACCAGGTAGGTGTGGTCACCATAATGGGCAGCAGAGCCAACGCAGTGATTACAATGGTCTGACAGGCTGAGCTCTTTGGTGTTGGGTAGTTGATTATGGTGCCCCTACAATGGAAATAAATGAATAAATTATAAAGTCTTACTTGATTTATAAATACATAAAAGATCTAGGTTTGGTGAAAAGAAGTCTGACTTAAATCACCAAGGTCGTTCAACCAATTCAGAGTCTTGAGTCAATTCACAGACTCAGAACTCCTTGAATAAAGAAGAAACTTGGTCACCTTGAGTAAAGACTCTGCTACACAGACAAAAATTTATATTGTAAATCTTCCTCTTAACTTTTCTTAAAGGGACCCATGGCCATTTATTAGGATGACTGTCCATTAGGGAAGGAAAAATAATCTCAGGCATTACTGGGCATTGGTTCTGAACTGTCACTAATTCCTGGAGATCCAAATTGCTACTATGGTCCATCCGTAAGAGTAGAATTTTATGAAGGTTAAATGATGAATGGAGTTTTGGCTTATGTCTCTCTGACAGTGGTCCCAGTGGGTCTCCTATCCCTCAAAAACCATCCTCGTATGCCACTGAGGTTTTGTGGTTGTTTGTTATGCAATGCATATCGTGGTAATAAATAACTGATACAATCAGTCTAGGGGAGTTAAATTCAAAGGATTTGGTTTTTTATTTGATAGATGATATTAGGCCTGTTTTACAGTCGAGGGGATAAGGAAAGGACAATTTACTTGTCCAAAGTCACAAGGGATGATATTACAAAGTGTCTAGTTGTTATTCTCTGGATATAATGATACATAAACCTAATGACATATAATTACATTGCAAAATGGTTTGCCTGCCCCATTTAACTAGTAGACATTTGCAAAGTAGGAGGTGAGATATTGGAAATTATGTTTTAACATTCCTTACATTTTGCTATAGGCCAACTGCCTTTTAACCATTATCTTAGTGGTTGTCTATCTCTATCTCTACTTCTCTGCTTTTTATCTCTCATAATACTTATTTTACTTTATATCAAAGTCACCTTTTCCTTAAGATAAATTAGTGGCTCCAAGCTCAGTTAACTTCCAGATGTGATTTTCAGGAACACAACAAAAATCAACTTGTCCCACCTGAATCCCCCAATGGACTCCCTACCTACCTGCTTTCTACCATTAATTTCACCTTGGGTTTTTACATTAAAAACAGTTGGTAAAATCCAAATATTCTTTGAGAAGGGTAATATAAAATAGAGATGTGTGAAAGATTTTATGCTGTAGAGCAGGGGTTCTTAACCTTTTTTGTTCCACAGACCCTTTTGTCAGTCAGGTGAAAACCACAGACCCCTTACTAGGTCCATACTATACTGTGTATTATTTAATAAGTATATCACACCTGCACCGAAACATGTCTCCACAAGAATAATGTTTTTTTGAATTTCAATTCAAGCTTATGGACCCCTTGTTAAGAACCCCTAGGTCGGGCAAAAGGGAAAGTGTATGTAGAAGAAAGATCAGGTCCAGAGAGGCCTGTGGAAGAGAGGTTGAAGGAGAAAGACCTGGAGTCAGGGAGCTCCCCAGAAGCTCCTGGGGAAGGATAAAGGAGGCTAAGAGAAGATTTATCTACTTCTTTATTTGAAGGGGACAGTGTGGCTTCTTTCTAGGAGCCGGAGTGGGATATGACCAATGTCAAAGAGTCAAGAAGAACAAAAGTGGTAAATCAGTGGAAATAAATAATAGGGAGTTAGAAGGCCTGGCACTGGGCTCTAACTGGACCACAAATTAGCTGTGTGACTGGGCAGACAGTCCACCTCTCTGGCCTCATTCTCTCTGCTCACAGTTAGACTCTACCAGAGGATGCTCCTGCCTTAATAGGCTATGAAATGTCCCCTGGCAGAGTTCCTGAATCTAGGTGAGAAATGCAACAGAAAAAATATCTCTGAATCCCTACACGTTCCAAAGTCTAACTGTAGTTCAAGAGTAGAAATGTTGTGTTTAGCTCTCAGAGCAACCACATCCAGCGCTTAACAGAACCTGATTCCTTATCACTAAGGCAAACATGCAAAGATACAGTAGGGTCTCTGCCATCACTAGAATTGGCAGCCTTGGTTGACTTAACGGCACTGTTTCCAAAAAGATTACTGCCTAGCTATCTTTGCTGTGGTATTCAAAATAGTAGGTGGTTGTGGTTTCAGAGTGGGTCTTTGTACTCCACATCTTGCTTACTCAAACTTTTCTTCAAGTCATATCAGTCGCCTGGAAGATATAAGTCCTGAATCTTACCACTAGTTGTAAGACCCGCCACTTCATACCACACCAAAAATATTGTTCCTAATCTCTTCAGACCTAGGCTTCAGAGTTCATTTACCAAAAAGGCCCACAGCTAACACATACTTCTCTAACTTGGAAGAAATGGCAGTCTTCACCTTTTAGCCACTGTCCAGGTTTCAAAGGTTTTTGTAAATTCTTTGCAAATGCTGATTAATGATTTCAACAGACTGGTAAGGAAACTTCTTTAGGAAAACAGTTTTTCCATACGACAAAATACATACAGACCCATGAGTTGTCCTTTACCACATCATAAGTTGGCCTGGGCCTAGATCACAAGACACCAAAGTGGCATGATACTCTCTCCAGTGGCCCTAAGTCTCTCACATTTGGAAAGCCCTAATCCATTTACATGTTTCCCTAACTCCATCGTCATAGACAAGAATGTATCACTTGTAATTATGTCAATCAGATGTTGACTAGCCAGTCTCATTCTGTGAATATTTCCTTTCAACAAGTATTTACTAGGTTCTGCTTAGCAACTCCCACCTTCCAGAAACATCCACATCTTTGTACCAACATGTAGGAATGATAATCACAATCAGTTTATTACATCTCCCATTCTTAGGCAATAACACAAGACTCCTCCTAATATGTTAATATGTAGAAAATATCAGATGAATCCAAATTTTATTAGCCAAACTTGTCATTTTAGAGTGAGGAAGAAAGTCTCCCAAACATGTCCTGCTTGGAACACTGAATTTAACTCAGATGTGATGTAGAAACTGAAAAGGCTTTTCAGGAAGCTTTTGACTCTGCTCTGACCAAGTTTCCCCTAGGCAATCCTATGAACATCAACTGAGAGTTCATTTACTAAAAAAACCCCACAGCTAACCCATACTCCCATAACTTTGGAGAAAATGGCTGAAATGGGGTCAAAGAGAGGAAGGGAAGTTATCTGCATACATGCAAAGGAAGTGTTCTCTTCAAAGAAGGATAGACATTTGAACACCAACCTTAAGCTCAGATGTCCCTTAGATACCAACACTTAAGCTCATATGTACTTTAGAAGGCCTTTGAGCACTAACTTTTGCCCAACATACTGTGGAGTAACTTAAACTTCTTCCATAGATCCAGAAGGAGCTTGGAATTTTGCTCAAGTTAGGTCAACCCTTCCAACCAGTAGATTTCCTCACTTAATGCAGGTGCAGGCACAAGTTTGCAGACTTTCTCTCTCCACACAATCCTTTGCTGAAAAGGACAAGTTATTTTAAGAGATTGTCTTAAGGCTAAATTCATCCTCCCCTTTCATTGTCACTACCCATGGCCTAATTCAGTCCCCCGTTATATCTCATATGGACTTTTGCAAAGTTTTTTTCCATGGCTTCTGACTCTAGTCTTGCCCTTTGTGGTAGATTGGATCAACACAAGTCATGTTCTTAATTCATACTCTGTCGATGTGAACCTATTTGTAAATAGGACCCCTTGAAGATGTATTATCAGTTAAGGTGTGGACCAAACTGAATCAGGGTAGGCCTTAATCCTTACTATTTGAGGCCTTATAAAGAGAAGTCAGAGAAAACCACAGTAAGAAGTGAGGAGCTGGAGGACAGTGGAAACTGGAAGAGCAGATACAATGAGAAAGATATCCCCTGTGACAGGAGGCAGAGATGCAAGTCAAGAAACCCCAAGGATTGCAGCAAGCCAGCGCCAGAAGGCTATAGACTTGGGGGGAGAAACATGGCCTTGCTGCTGCTTTGATTTTGGCCTTCTAGACTATAAAATGGTGAGACAATAAATTTGTATATTTTTAAGCCACCCCATTGTGTGGTATCTGTCATAGCAGCCCTGGAAAACTAAAACACCCTTTTTAATTTATTCTCTACACTGACACCAAAGTGTTCTTCCTAAAATGAATTGCCATGGCTGCACTACAGAATAAAATCTGAACTATGTAGCTTGGTACTCAAGGCCCTTCAAATGAATTTCCAGTTCCATCAACCACATCTTCATGTCTCCTTTTCTCCTGACATGTCTAAGGGGACGGTATGAATCATCTATTGCCACATTAATTCTGTGTTATAATCACTCTAAACTCGTGGTCTGAAACAATAATTTATTCTCAGGCTCCAGGCCTGCAATTTGGTTGGAGTGGCTTTGTTAATGTGTGCTCTCTATGGCTCCCAGGTTGAAGGAGTAGCAGCTACCAGAGGAAGCTCTTCCATGGAGGAGTATGGAAACTCCCAGAAAGATGAGCAGAATCACATGATACATCAAAAGGCCTAGATGGCTAGGAGCTGGCATACTGTCATTTTTGCCTACATTCCATTGGCCAAGCAAGTTACATGGCTAAGCACAACATCAGTGGGGCAGGGAAATATGGTCTACCCCTAATAGGAGAAATTGTAACATAATGTATCAAAGAGCATTGATGCAGAGAGAGGTGAAGAATTGGAAACAAATACCTATTTCTGCATAACAAATTTATACCAAAATTTAGTAGCTTAAAACAGCAAATATTTGTTATCCCACAGCTTCTCTGGGTCAGGAATCCAAGAGCCGCTTAGTAGTGGTTCTGGCTCAGGGTCTCTCATGAGGTTGCAATCAAGCTGTCACCCAGAGCTGCAGCATCTGAGGCTTGATGGCTGAAGAAGGTGCTTCCAGGCTCCCTCCTGTGATTGTTGGCAGACCTCAGCTCCTCACCACATAGCGCCTCTTCAAAAGCTGCCTGAAGATCCTCGTAACTTGGCAGTTAGCTTTCCCTAGAGCAAGTGACATAGGGACAGAGAGAGAAAGAGAGCCCAAAAGAAGAAGCCACAGACTTTTTAAAAAATAATTTTATTCAAAAATTTCCAAAATTTTACAAACAAAATCTTAACCATCAGGCACCCACTTCCCCTTCCCCCTTCCCTCATTCCCTGGTAAGCTCAAATCTACTTTCTGTCTCTACAAAATTCTTTTTTTCTAGATATTTCATATAAGTGAAATCATACAGTATTTGTCCTTTGTACCTTATTTCTCTTAGCATATTGTTTTCAAGGTCCTTCCATATTGCAACATATCTAAGAACTTCATTTCTCCTTACAGCCAATAATATTCCATTGTGTATACAAATGTGTATAAACAAATGTGTACTGCATTTGTTTATAAATCCACCTGTCAGTAGACACTTGGGCAGTTTCCACCTTTTGCCAATCGTGAATAATGCTTCTATGAGCATTGGTGTACAATTACCTGAGTCCTTGTTTTCATTTTCTTTGGATATATACCAGGAGTAGGATTGCCAAGTCATATGGTAATTCTATTTTTAACATTTTGAGGAAACACCAAACATTTTCACAATGGTATCACCATTTTACACTCCCTTGTGGGTTCTCATTACTCTGTATCCTCACCAGCACTCATTTTCCGATTTTTAAATAATAGTCATACTTGGGAGTTGAAGAGGTATCTCATGTTTGTTTAATGAGGTACCGGGGATTGAACCTAGGACCTTGTACATGGGAAACAGACACTCAACCACTTGAGCTACATCCGCTCCCCTCTCATTGTGATTTTGACTTGCATTTATTTCCCTAGTGGCTTATGATGTTGAGCATCTTTTTGTGTGCTTATTGGCCATTTATATATTCTCTTCGGAAAAACGTCTGTTTAAGTCCTTTGTCCATTTTTAAATTGGGTTGTTTGCCATTTTGTTCTTTAGTTGTAAGAGTTTTTGTATATTCTATATATTAATTCCTTATCAATTATATGATTTGCAACTCTTTTCTCCCATTCTGTAGGTTTTCTTTTCACTTTTGTCATAATATCCTTTCATGCACAAAAGTTTTTAATTTTGATGAAGTCGAATTTATCTATTGTTTCTTTTTTTTGATCAAGCCTTTGGTATCATTTCAAATAATCCATTGCCAAGTCCTAGGTCATGAAGATTTGCTCTAATGTTATCTTCTTAGAGTTTTATGGCTTTGGCCCTTATATTTAAGCCCTTGATCATTTTGAGTTATTTTTTTATATGGTGCAAGTTAAGGTCCACCATCATTCTTTTGCATGTGGCCCTCCAGTTTTCCAGCACCATTTGATGAAGAGACTATTCTTTCCCCATTTAACGTACTTGAAGCTCTTGTTGAAAATCAATTGGCCATATATGTATGGATTTATTTCTGGACTTTATTTCAATTTTATTCCATTGGTCTCTATGTCTACCTTTATACTGTTCTTTGTTTGTTTGTTTGTTTTTGCTTTTTTTTTTACATCAAGGTTACAAGGTACGCTGTTAACACAAGATAATAACTACAATAACAATAAATCTGCTTTGGTCCATGGTCACACTCCACCCTTATATTTGCTCATTCCTCAATCTTGAGAGATTTGTGATGATGTCCACTCTAACTGCTTCAAGCTTAGAAGGGACATAGATATTATGGGGCAGAGGAAAGGAATTATTTTGCATGCAATTGAAGACACTCATCATTTTCTTAGTTGTGTAGGTCAAGCCTGAAAAACTGGAGAGTAGGAGTTGGCTGCAACTCTGCTGGGTTTCAGAGCTCAACTGGCACATGAACAACCCAAAGTTTCAAGTCTCTGAGAAATATACTTAACAGGTACATTGAAAATTATAGGTTCAAATAAAAGCAGTAGAAGAATCATGATTAGGGGAATTATAAATGGGTATAACTATGTCATTTTTGGAAAATAGATGTTCATCTATTCTCAGATAGGACCCACTGAGGGGGTGTTGATTGCATGAAGTCATGTGGCTTTCCTATGGTGTCTGGATGTCACTAGAGCCCTTGGTAGCACTTTTGTTTGAAGCTCTGTTTATTGTGGCAGTTTGTAAAATCTGCCTAAGACTTGCATAAGCATAACCTCTGGAATGACCTCCCATCTCACTTTGAAATCCCTTAGCCATAAAAACTCTATTTTATTATTTTATTTAATATTTCCCCCTTTTGGTCAAGATATTTTTCCATATGCATCGCTGGCTAGCACTTGGTAATAACTCCTTGGTAGTGATAAATATCAATAGTTTTTCACCTTTGGGCTTTTTCTCATCCCAGGGATAAGCCTTCCTGGCACTGAGGGATTATTAGCAAGTGTTAACCAGCGATGCATTTTGACCAAAAGGGGGGGAATTTTAAATAAAATAGAGTTTTTATGGCTAAGAGATTTTATAAAATTTTTTTCACACCAGCACATACCCATTACAACTTATCCTCCACTCCCTTAAAAAGGTAAATTCTAAAATATCACTTTGTCTGCTAGGCCTTTCTTGGCTACTGCACATCTGAGAGGTTATTCTGCTATGTTCTCACAGCACTTTGCACAAACTTCCATTTAAAGCCATTAACCCACCATAGAGTATTTGTTTACTTCTCAATCTCCTTTATTAGACTCTGGGATTTCCAGGACACAATTGTTCAGTATAATAGTGACTCAATAAATGTTCAAAAAAAGGGGGGGGGGGCAAAAGAAAGGACAGAAGAAATGGAGAAAACACAGGGCCAAATCTTGACAGGCTTTCAATACATGAGTCCCAGACTATCTGCTGGTTAAGCCCCTATGTGTCAGGCACTGTGTTAGATGTTTATATAGTTGTCATCTTATTTAATCCTCACAATAATCTAGTAAATAAGAATTATTTCCTCAGTTTGGGGAGGATTCAGTTTTCAAACTCAGAAAGGTTAAATAATTTTCCCTATATTACACAGCAAGCAAATGGTAAAACAGGAGTTCAACCTTGAATATTGCATTCTAAAGCCATGATTTTCATACCTATTCACAGCCTCTGCAAAGCCCCATCACTTTTACTGTACTGAACAGTATATCCACTACTTGTGCTGCTGCTTGAAGAGGCAGTGGAGGGCTTCAAGAAAATGGCTGAGCCCGACGTGTGGTTCCCAGTCGTCATTTCCTCTCTACCCTCCCAGAGCCTCCACACTCAGAGCTAGGGGGAAAACCTGTAGCTCATGAAGGAGCCAGAAGTCTCCCCACTCCCACTCACTTTCCCTGTCATGCCCTGTTGAACGGCTCATGGGTACTATGTGCATGAAAATGTCTTCTGAAGGAAAATAAAATGTCCAGAACTAATTATCTCACTTATTGATCTTGCTATGCCAGTCCCTGCAAGTCATAAGTTAGGGTACTCCTTGACTCTTCTCTTTTCACTTGAGCCTTGATTAAGATTCCAGAACCCACAGCCAGGTAAAGACTTGAAACTGTCCCTTTCATCTAATGGGTAAGTTATGTTTGGAAGGTCAGGTAAATTACAAAGGAGCTTCCAGAAACCCAGAGTCTTGCAGGCAGGAAAAGCCCTGCAACAAAGCCCCACTCCCTGAGCCCTCTTTAAGCAAGGAAGAAAAGTGGCTCCTCCAAAGCATTTCACTCCAGATGTCGTTACTGAAGCAAGGCAGAGAGCACTTTTTTTTTTCAAGGTGGTACCAGGGAGTGAAACCAGGACCTCACACGTGCAAAGCTGGCGCTCAACTGCTGAGCTACACCTTCTTCACTGGTTTTTGACATATAAAGGTCATGTCTCCCGGGGAAGTTGTGAGGATGAAAAAGAATGGTATACATGAAAGCATTAAGAATTATTTTAAGGAAAACTGCTGTAAAAATTTAAGCTAGCATTAGCATATTTTCTGTCGACTACTATTTATGTTGTTTTTTTCCCATCCCAGTTAACTTGACACATATATTCACACATATAAAAACACAGATAAATAAATAGTAATTATAGAAAAATTATATATTGAATTATGTCATAGATATGGGGGTTGGGCCTTTGGAACTTTTCTTTTATTCTATTTTGCTTACCTCTTCCTCCCCACCTTTTGCCCCTAAAATGTTAAAAACCTAGTAGGTATCCTTCTGTACTTTTTTCCTCCATGCCCACATGGACACTAATATATATACTAAGGGGGAGGGGTCATTGTTTATTTAACAATGATGGAAACTATATTATACAAACTTTTCATCATCATGTATTTCCTACACAACAATATCTCATAGAAATCAGCCTGCATCAACTGGTATAGTTCTATCAGTCTTTTAAAGTTGCACAATATGTTATAAGTGACTGGACCATGATTTTTTATCCATTCCCTTTATTAATGGACATCAACTTGTCTCCAGAATTTTTAGTGCTAGAAACAAGGCTGCAATAAAGTCTACAGATAGAGCTCTACGTTTTGATTTTTGTTTCGCAGGGTACATGACCAGGAAAGGGATTGCTGGCTCAGAGGGAATATATATTTTGGCTCTCAGAAATTGTTTCCAGATTTTAGTTTATCTAAAGTAAAGAGATAGCTCATTGCTACCTTATTGTGCAATTCTGTGACTACAAACGAGAATGAGTATTTCTTCAGTTTTTTGTTACCATTTTGAATTTTTGCCAATAAGTTGCTTTTCCATATCTTTTGCCTTAGTTTTTGGATAGTTTGTCTTTTTCTTATTAATTTAGGAGAGCTTTTCAAATACTACAGGCAAAATCTTGGTCTTTCTTCTTCATTGAAGCTATATTTACCTGTACTTATCATTTGCTTCTTGACACTATTTATGGTCTCTTTTAACTTCACTTAGAGCCTCTGGTTTTCTTCTCTTAGTTAAGAAAGTGTTCTCTACTCCTAGATTATGCACAAATTCTCCTAGATTTTCTTGTATTTTTGTTGTATTAATTTTCTTGGCTGTCAAATGATGCTGTATTGAAATACTTTCCCTTGTAGTTCTTAACCAGCTGGGCACTCCACTGCACTACTGTTGATGTCATCTATGATGTCATGAAGGTGGCAGCCATCGATGTTGCAGCCCACAGATTGGGCAGTCCCCAGAATCTCTTTAATGGTTCCAGAGAATTCTCTGGGTAAAGATTGCTGCATCTGTCGGGCAATGCTGACGATCTCATCAAAAGTGATATTTCCACTGTGTTGAATGTTTTTCTGCTGCTTCCTGTCTCTGGGTGGTTCCTTAAGTGCTTTGATGACCAGGGTGTCTGTTCTGAATGGTCAGTTTCACCGTTACCCTTAGACCTTTCCAGTCACCAGTTGCCTTGGCAATGTCATCACCAACCTTTTGGAGACAGAGCGACGGAGCTGATCTGGGGGGCCAGGGCAGACGTGGCACCAACTTCCCCACCGGTGCACCTCAGGTAGACGACTTTGATCTCGTCGAGGTTGAACTTGGGTGGCATGGCAGAGGCGGTTGGTGTCGGATTAACCTGAATGCGGGACGACGGGAGAAAGTTGCACCCTGGCCTCTTGGAGCGGAAAACTGTTGTATTATTTTTTGCATTCACATCTTTAATCCTTCTGAAATTTATTTTACTTTTGTATATGGTGTAAGATAGGGTCTGATTTTATCCTCCTCCATATGAAGAAACAGTAGTGCCAGCACCAATTATTTTAAAATCCATCATTTTTCTCACTGAATTACCTTTGCAGAATATTAAATCCTCACATATACTCAGATTATTTTCTAAATTCTCTCTTCTGTTATGCTGTTCTATTTCTATATATCTGTGATAGTGACAGGCTTGTCTGATTACAAATTGTTCTGATAAATGGTAAAGCAAATCTAATTCATGTCAACCCCCCTTCCTCATTATTACTACTTTTGCAGCTATTCTTGAGTATTTATTCTTCTATATGACATTTAAGATTATTTTATACAGTTCCAAATGGATAAAATCAAATTCTCATTAAAATTTCATTAAACCTTTACATTAATTTTGTAAAATTTACTTACTATATTAAGATTTCCTATCTAAGAACAAAGTATGTTTTTGTATGTATATCTATAATTTGTATAGCTACTGAGAAGGGAATATTTTCTACATTCATTTAGGTGCTTATGGCAAGTATGGGGAAATGCTAATGATATGTGTGTATTTATCTTATAGACAGCCATATAACTCTTTGTTAATTCTAGTATTTATGGTTTTGCACTAGGAGCTCTGTTTTTCTAAGTATTCAATTGCAGATACAGCAAAAGAAATCATTTAATCTCCTCTTTTCCAAAGTTTGTACAAATTATTTCATTTTTTAAATGAAATTGGAATCCCTAAGAAAATATTTAATAATAATATTGATAACAGGCAATCCATCTAGCTCCCAATTTAACTGAAATGGTTTCAGCAAGGTTGTTTGGTTTTGGAAAAGTATTTAATCACTATCTAGAACTTCATTTTCCAATATTCTTCGCTTGCTGAGAGCTGCTCAAGGATTTCCCTGGGAACAGCATGTTGCTGCTTTCCTGTAAGTCTGTATGGAAAGGAGGCTAGAAAGAGGTGATTAGAGGAAGTACCAGAAGTGATGGAAATCCTCCAGCCCTCTGCACCAGAGACAGGGAGCCCCACACCATGAGCAAGAGTGAGGCCGAGGCCAGGGTACATGAAGACATCTGTGTGCTAGTACAAAACATTCCACCTCCACCAAGCTACCAGGTCCTCCCTTTGCCCCATTTCACTCAGGAACACTTACTTATTAGGCTTTTTCTCCCATTGCCCTAAGGACTCCTGAAGTCTCACCTCTTCCTCAAAGTGAGAGGCATCTGAGCATGCATTTCACAGGTCTCACTATTTACTTCCTACCAATGACAAACTCCTGAAGTAACACAGGTCCTTTACTATGAATACTTGTGTAATATTGTCTGGCCACCCAGGCACTGCACAGGTGGATCATTAGCCATCATTAAAGAACTAAATTTCTATGGCAGCATTCCTCAGCCTTGGCACTCTTGACATTCTGGGCCAGATAACTCTTTGTTGTAGGGGCTGTCCTGTGCCTTGTAGGGTGTTTAACAGCATCCCTGACCTATTCCCACTGGAAGCCAGTAGCAAACCTCACCTTTGCCTCAGTTGTGACAACCAAAAATGTCTCCAACCTTTGCCAGAGGTCCCCTGATAGTGGGGTAGGGTGCAAAATCACCCCAGTTGAGGATTGCTGCCCTTGAACTATACGCCCTGGAGCATGATACCTAGAGTTACCTATGCATGAAACAGTTTATTTGCAAATCATTGCCTGTAAATTGAAGCATCTGCTCTTGTCACTTTCAATTTGGAACCTATTTGAAAATACTGCTTCTTTTCTCTGTCCAAAAGAGTCTTAATGCATATGGCTTGCCTCGCTTGATTGGCAGTCACTCAGACCTCTTATTGAAGGATGATGGGTCGGAGATCCAGAAAGTTAATTTTGTGTATGCCACGTTGGGAAGAGTTCACACCAATGTTATTTATTTTTAGTTGCAAGGGTAAGATCATTTTTTATTTAGCTTGCTGGTATATCACTCAGCATGAAGCTACATGTACATTAGTTCCTCTTGGTGATGGAGATAAAATATGTGCAGCTTTCAGAATTGCAATTTTCAAGAGGAAATTAGCTTTCCCCTGAGCAGCCTGACACTGCAGTTTGGCTGATGACATCCCAGTAAACAATCTACAAACAAACTCTTGACTCTAGAAATAAGTAGGAGCTATTTATAGACAAGCAATGATTTTCAAGTGGGTAGGTCAAGGGGAAAAACAATTTTGAGAAAAGTCAGCAAGGAAACTCCCATACCACCCAGTACCTTGAAGTGAAGAATTTAGGGCTATTCACCAAAATGGAAAGTCTGTGTCACTATTACTAATGGAGGAATGCTAGTTTGGTGAATTTTTAACTTGCTGAAAATGTCAAACCATTTTGTACACACAACCACAGCTTCCATTTAAAATGTAAAATCTGAAGACATAGCCTTAAGATCAAGGAACCAAAGAGATTTCAACAAGGATCTTTGAAACATCAATAAGATGACAAGTTTCCCAGCAACAGGGATGCTGGTAAGAGACCATCTGCTGAAAACGAGAGGTTTTTCACTCTGAAGGTAGTTAAGATAGGTCTCCTCGTACATGTGAATGGAGAGGCCCTCTCAGAATTCTGAAAGGATGTCATGTCATCACCATTCTCTTATTTGCTAAGGAAAATCAGAAAACTTTGAATTGTTCTTAGAAGTCCAGTGCAGGACAGGAGTCTGGGCTGCAAGCAGCTCTGAAGACAAGGAGGCAGCATCCTGAAAGGGGTATTCTGGTGGGCTCTGTAAAGGCAGAGAAAGGTTCTTGAGGAAGTCTGGCTGTTTGGTGCTTGGCCAGGGACACCCATGTCTTTAGGCTCTTGTGCTTCTTGGCTTCACGTTGACATAGGACAAAGTCCAAGACAAAGAGCAGCAGCTGGTTGATGGGTACACTGGAGCTTGGATCCCGGAGGATCTGGACAAACCTTGCTTTTTTTTAAAGAGGGCAATGGTCTGAACATTTAATACCTAAATGTAGGATATATAGATATCCTAGCTCTTATAGGGTACTTAAACCCACTAATCCTGAGCAGGGATCAGCAAACTTTTTCTGTAAAGAGCTAGGTAGTAAATAATTTAGGCTTTATGGGACATATGTCCTCTGTATTAGTCAGCCAAAGGGGTGCTGATTCAAAATACCAGAATTGGATGGTTTTTATAAAGGGTATTTATTTGAGGGTAGAAGCTTACAGTTACTAGGCCATAAAGCATTAAGTTACTTC
>PVKH010004340.1:0-15000 GCA_004027955.1 Chaetophractus vellerosus
CCCTCCATTCTGCGACAAGAGCAGATGTTTGAATAACTATCACAAGCTTACCCTTGCCCTTGTTGAGCCTGTTCTTTGGCCACACAGGTTTAGGTAATCTGGCCTTTCCTTTAATAATCATCATCACGAATGTTATTACTTGTGTGATGCCTGTTTGCTCAATTGGACCACAAGTTCCATAGTGGGAGGAATTAAGGCTTGTTTATGGGATATCTCCAGCATGTAGCAGGTGGCTGGCACTCGTTTGTGCTGAAATAGATAAATGAAGTAATCCTATGGTTGAAGAGTGCTTCCATATAGTCCATATTATTTTTTCATTTAATTTCTCATAACTGTAAGATGGACAAGACATTCCATGGAGGTTAATGATTTTCCCAAATTCACACCAGTACTAAGGGCTTGGTGCCAGGACTTGGCATCATATCTTTGCTTCCATGCCTTTTTGAATAAAAACGATGATTCCAATAAAAGCAGTATGCTAGGTATTGTGGAATATATGAAGATATATCATCATATCTCCTTTCCAGGGTCAGTGGATGAATTCATGTATTTTTAGTACAGTGGGGGGAAAAGGTGCTATGAAAGTATTAAAATATTACTAATGCTTAGTGCTAAAATGTCATTATTGATTTTATAAAAACTGGATACATTTAAAGAAAAAGACTCCCCAACCAGCCTGCCTCAGAGAGTATTATACTTAATGTATGGAAAGTGCTTTGAGATTTACTATAAGAACCCAGGTTCATTTGTGAGCTAGAAGCTGATGGTCTCTCCATGTAGCTCCATGAGAAATTTCCTCTGATCATCCCTCCAACCCCAAAGCAGCTAACTGGCTTTGAAAAAATTCCAGAAATTTTTAGTAAAAAAATAACAGGAAATTGGAAAATCCATTGTGATTTATTTCATTTGGAAGATAACTAATTTTTAAAATTAAACAAGTATTGAGAATAACACATCATATGCTGAAGCTCACATGTTATTAAGCAAGCATGAGTTACTCGGCTGAAAAATAATAATATAAACTTGATTCTAAATGGTTCCCATGTTTTCTTCTCTCAGGGATACTACTCCATGGATTTCCTACAAATGGGGCTAGTGTTTTCCTTTTGCCCCTTACCTCAAGTTGGGTCTGACCTGAGCTCAGGCCATTACAGATTCCTGCTCTTTAGACTGTATCATATATAAAGTTTCCAGATCAGCCTGGTTTGTAGACATGGCAGTTGTCCGCACTTTGGTTATTTCCCTCTTCATTCTAATTCTTCTGTTACCTTTTGATCTGGCCAATTACATAGCACAATAATAAGCATTTCAACAATCGGATGCCTGGGTGAGGTCACAGTTTGGAACTCACTATCTTAACTAGTGAAACAGTCCTAGGATTTCATTTTTGAGAGGCTTCTTTAAAATTGATAGTATGTTCTTTGCTATTCCATTTATTAAAAATATAAGTTTAAGAATGGGGTTAGGGATCAAATTGAGAATAGAAAATAAGAGACAGTATTTTTCTTTGTATCCGAGTGCATGATTAGGAAGGCCTCAGTTCTTTGTAGATCATTTATCTGTTGGAAGGCCTAACAAGAACGAGAGAAAGGTGGTTAAAATAAAAATGTTTGATTTTTTTTTAAATTAAAAAATATCCTTTGGCCCCTGAGAAAATGGTACTTTGGTCCCAATTATAGTGACTTACTGGGAAGTCTTTTCTTATGGAATTCAAGCTGCCATTTATCACAGAAACAATGCTTAAATGATCCAGGTATTTTTCTGGAACGCTGTGCTGCATTCTTATCTATTTGCCTTGCACTTTAAGAATTGGATGAACATTTATTATCCTTGATAACAATCCCAAAAGATAAATAATTTAAGTGTTTGCCTGTACTAAACAGTTTTAATTCAATCAGTGGATTATGTAAGTATGCCAAGTATTTAGAAAGCCCCTTGATTTTCTTTATATACTTTGGAAAGTATTTCAATAGCTGATGAATTTACTGTTCTTTTCCGACTTCAGTTTCTCTCAGGTGTTTTCAATTATAAATAGTTTATTCCTTTGATATAGCATAATTTCATAGGGGTCATTTTTGAGGTAAAGATTGTGAAGAGAATAGAGGTTGGAGCAAGATATTGCCTTTTATTGAGTGCCCATAAAGGCCCTAGCTTGGCACCACTTCTGCATCCCACAGTTTAACTATTAGCTCTAAAAGATTTCCTTCTATATAAATAAGATGGAATTTATTTCACATCATCTCACCCCTAGTTGCATTAAGTTTAAAATGTTCCTTTATTTGGTTGAGCTACTGACAAGGGTAGACTGAGCTGACCATAAAACTATATTTAGATCTAATTCTTTGAGGGGTCAAAGGGTAACAATTTATCCACTTAGTCTTATAGGAATTAATTTTTAGATTTGACTATTCATAGCATCATTAATGAAGAAAAGCTGCAAGAGAAAACAGACCATTTTCAGGAATGTGATTCAGAACATTAGCACCTTAATTTACATAAAATTAGTTACATACTGCTGCAGTAATTTAATTTGTTTGACCAGTACTTCGCAACTGTGAAAAATAGATTCAGAAAGGCCAGACAAGGAGTTCTACATATTTTCTCCAAATGACTAGTCTCAGAATAATATGAAACAGAGAGAATTAATTACAAGACTATTCAGCATACCATAGTGACAGCTTTGAAATGCATGTATTAGAAATACATTTTTCTTTTTTTTTCCCCTTCTTCAAAAATCTTCATAAACTGCCTGCTTTATGCCTGAAATAACTTCCATATTTTTCTCAGGTTTCATTACAGTTGCATAAGTAAAAATAATAAAACTAAAATTGTATGATATGCATTGTTAGATAAAAACCTGAATCAATCTAGGTTTACCAACAATAACATTACTTAGCATAACCACAGACATATGGGAGGCACAAATGGATACACTAATCTCATACGCTGTTAACCTGTTAACATCCAAAACTTAAACACCCTTACTTTTCCTGGAAGCCTAGTGCAATTAATGTGAACTTTAATTAATTAGATGATTGCCCTTAGAAATTAGTCATGTGTGAACATAAAGAACAAAACTTCCATTTTCCCCCTGTCTTCATGTCTTTTCTGGCTTTTAAAAATTTCTCATGTGTCAAATACATTTTCTATTTTTAAGTATCTATTTCTAATTCAAACTTCTTTACCTTCATTATCACAGGTAGCTGTGCTAAACACTTCTTTCCACCTTATATACCTTGTATTGGTCCTACAGATGATTCCACTTCTAGGATTTTCTTAAATCATTGCTTTGTAAGTATCAACCCACTAACCAGGTTTAATCATCCAGGGTTACCATTCATTCATGTTTTCTTCCCCACCAGTTTATGGGATTGAAGAGAGATTATTTGGCTTCATCTCTGCTTTAGATATTCTATGTAATTAGGAAAACCATTTTTTCCCCCTTTTTCTGCCAAATGCCCAATCTGTGTGTGATAGTATTCATCTAGTCAAAAGTGTCCTGGGCTGATGTAGAAGGTAACTGCTGTCCAAAAGTGTTCTACTCAAAGCATTCAATTTTTAGAATATGTCTTGAATTGACTAATTACATGGATTTTTAAATAAAAGGACAATTCTTAGGCTATTGTTGATACTTTTGATGCAGGAAAGAAAATTTAGTGCCTGTCATTCAACTGTCTCTATGAGAAAATGATGAGGATTAACTAAAAATAAATGTAAACAACTTTGTAAATATTCTAGCTTTTTTCTTTCACAATAAATCCTTTTCTAAACTCTATAACTAGTCCTGGATTGTAAATTAAATAATGTCTGTAAAGGAATCCTCTAGTCATCTCATTCTCACTTGGATACCTCTTTGTGCTGACTTTCCGTAATGGAATGCAGCGTGATGGAGTGTTTGGAAATTCAGAGAGCTTGGGTTTTTTCTTTTCTTTTCTTTTCTTTTTCATCTGTGACCTCAGACAGGATCCAAAGAGAAGTTTTACAATCTCCTTTTTGGGTTTTACGGAGACTTACTCTACCCTTCTGTGTTAGCCTCTTAAAGCACTGAATCAACCTTAAAAGGGCACAGGAAAGGACAAGAGCTTGGATTTTGATCTTGATTTTGCTATTAGCTAGCATTGTAACCTTGGATGAGTTCACTAATAATTTCTGAGCCTCACTTTCTTCATAGGTGAATGAGGGTTTAAATAATTTGATGGTCTGTAGGGTCTCTTCTGGTTCACTAAATTCAGTACTTGATGCTTTTACTTGTTTGTTTGGTGTATTTAATTCTTCTTAAAGGATGACACAGCTCAATGTAGACATGGTAATGGACATGGCTGATGTGGAAGGGCAGTATCATTTTAAAAGGTGACCTCCGGAGAGCCAGCTACTAATATGGTGATGTCATAGGACAGAGGAGCAAATGGACACAGAGACAACTGTCAGTTGTCTTTGCCCTATTTTTTTCCCATTAGTTCTTTACTTTGGTGGGTCTCAAAGTATAAGGGCTATGGAAACACAGATTACTCAGGATCAAAAAACTTATCTAGGTTATATTTTGCTAATTTGAACTTATTCCAAGATTATATCTTACTACTAGGCAAACCACATGTTCTCTTCTGAATTCTGTGGCCTTATATTATCATGTCCTCTTCTTTCTTCTCTCTCTCTCTCTCTCTCTCTCTCTCTCTCTCTCTCTGTGTGTGTGTGTGTGTGTGTATAAAATTATAACAAAGTTTTGGATTCCTATAATATAGACATAATGTCTGCTCCTGTCAAAGTATTTATACCATCACTTTGTTTTTACCATTTAAAAGCCTCCTTTC
The DNA here is from genome assembly GCA_004027955.1 of Chaetophractus vellerosus. Taxonomy (NCBI): domain Eukaryota; kingdom Metazoa; phylum Chordata; class Mammalia; order Cingulata; family Chlamyphoridae; genus Chaetophractus; species Chaetophractus vellerosus. The sequence continues at coordinate 4,809 of PVKH010004340.1, forward strand.
CAGAAATAGTCTACACCACAACAATTGTTTGATGCAAAATAAACCAAATTTAAAAAGAATCAAAATCAATGATGATAATTTAAAAAGTAGAAAATGTCTTCCACAAATTAGCTCTCTGGTCTACTCTGCAATACTCTACAAGCCCCAGAAAGCTTCCTAAGCTAGTCATTTGTCAGAGTATAGTTAAATGATTTGCTGAATCTAAGTTTTATCGATCAGATGTTGTTTTAGGGAGCATGCGCTGACCATTGCTGATGAAACAATAGACACTCTTTGAATAATACATGGTTTGTACCCTAAGCTGAATGATGTTAAACACACACACACATATACACACACATCCACTGAAACCTTGTCAAACCTATAACGGAGTAGATAACTGAATAAAAGAGCAAACTTCTATCGTAGCGCAAGATAGTAACATGGAGAAACTGAACTGTTAAATCAATTCCGTGAAATTCATTTTCTTTGTAAGACATTAAAATATATTCCGTAAAATGGCAGAGCAATCCAATAAAAGAACAGGCTTCTGAAAGAGTAATTTGTGTGCAAAAAGGTTATACATTTAATAGAGTTCTCCTGTAGTTTTGATCACATTTAGAATTCTATTGCTTTTTGTTAAATTTTCTCATATTTTTTCAAACTTTTCACCATTTCCTTGAAATATATGAACCTTTTAATGTATAGATAATTTATTCAGCACCTACATTTAAATGCTCTGTAGGCGTAATTTTCCTATTAGGTTTTCCTCTATAGCTGCTTTTACTTTGTCGCAAATAGATTACTCATTGTCAACAAATTATCAGAGGACTGATCTTTAGAGTATCAATTCTTAGGTTCATTTCAATATTTTAACTATTTGCATAATAATTTTGTTGGAAGTGAAGCTTCTGTGTCTCAGTGTTTCAGGAGAATTGTCAGAATAGTTATAATATTATTAATTGTATCTGCAATAAAGCAGAAAATAATTTCTTGTAATATACCTTGTGAATATGAACATGAGGCTGTTTATGCTCCTGTATTGTTATTTTCTCTGAAAATGTTTGAGCAAATTAAGGGTAATTAAGTATGAATGAAGATAGTTATTTTATTTTTCAATATGAAACAGACTTTCAGATAGCTCTAAAAACATCAGCAACTTTGATTTTTCAATCTTTTTTCTAGCTTTACTAATATTTCTAATGAAGATTCATTTCACCAAGAGAATAAGCTTTTGTTTATAGATATCTATAATTATGCTTAATATTGTTAGAAAATAATTTTTTCTTTCAATCTGAACTACATTAAAAGTTGTCCTTCCTTAAGTCTGTAGTAAATTATAGTTTGGTAAAAAAGATTCATCTATCTAAGAAATAGAAAGAAGTGCATTCTTTTATAAGCATGCCAATTTGGCTGAAAACTACAAAGAAAATGAATGTTTTCTTGTACATTTTATGTATTCTTTTTCCTGTTTTAAGAGGGAATATTGGGCAGTTTCCAATTAAATTGAAATGTGGTGTGGAAGTTATCAATCAAATGTAATTATTTTGTGCAAAACAATATCACAAGCAAAATTAACATGTGCAACAGGGGAAAAGTGTCAGAACATATCAGTTTTTCCTAGGACAGCTTATCTCTTATTGAAGCAAGGGAAGTCTGGAAACATTGCTGTGGGCTTCCTGGCATCACTCACTTTGGCCCTTTTTCCCCATGCCTGCTTACCTCAATGGCTGCATTGAAGCGTTTTCTACACAGGACAATGGAAACAAATCTGAAGAAAATTGCACTTTTCTTCATGGTGCTACCAGGAATCCCTACTTTCATCTCATTTTAGCCAACACAAACTGGTATTCTATGTGTATCATTTTGACAGATGGTGATGGAGAAGGCAAAGCATATTTCTGAAGTTTCCTACTTACCATTTCCTCATTCTTCTCAACTTTACACACCTCATGTATAGCAGGACTTTGGTTGTCTGTGCCTCAACTGTGACATCTTGCGGAGATCTGGGTTCTTCTCTGGAAGTCTCATAGCACAAATCAACTTTGTACTTCATTCGCACAAGGCCTCCCATCTTACAGAATTTATTTGTTCAAGTGTAAGGGCAATCTATGTGTTCATGTATCTAAGGATATCACTATGTTGCAAATAGGCAATGAATTAAATAAGAGATGGCAAATAATCCCCCTTCTGCCAATGGCAAACTTCGAGAACTGATGAACTGGTCTTACCTTCCTGGTGCTGAGTTTGTATAAGACCTCAGGTGCTTCCTCAACACAGTTCAAAAAGCTACGTCCAAATAATTTGAGTTGACACACAAATTGAAACCAATTTTCCATCTCTGGAGCTGTTTACTGCACCCATATTTTATATTTTCATGTTAACAAAGTCCTTCTGATGACAATGGTTAAACCCAAGTGAGTGGATAGGAATGCTAAGTACTGTGACAAACTGTTGTTCCCCAAAGAGCCCTTCATAGATAGCTCTTAGCCAAGCTGCGCTAATAATAGATAATTCTAAAATGTAATTCTCCCATGCAACATTTTACAAGCAAATGCCCTAAAGAATATGATGCTCCTTCTTCTGTGCTCTTACTCATGATGCATTCCTCTGGGATACCATTTTTAGGGTTGTATTATAGCCAGCTATTCTCATCTTGCGCTTCTTCACTGGGTTCTGGATACCTTGGAAACAGATCCTGCAAGTTATCACTCAAACCTCCTTTGCACATTATAGCTGCTTAGATAGGCCTGAACTTAGTTGAATTTAGTGGCTGGAAGGAATTCACATCCCTCACAACCTCACTCCTCCTGTTACTGATGACAAGAACTGAAAGGCCTCAAAAATGTCTTTAGGGCTTAGGCCTAAGAATAGCCAGCATGTATCAGAAGGCCTTAGCCAGTGGGTTCTGCTCACTCTGCAGAGGCACTTGCCTTCCATTCTACTCTCATCGCTACTTTCCTGGACTCTGGCCACACTGTCCTTATTTCTGTTTCTGACTTGCTCAGTGTACTCCTTTGGCATATACCTCACAAAAGGTGTGTTCAAATCTTAATCCATGTTCCTGTGGAAATATTGAAAATATTATTATTCAGGTGTGCCCAAATTGAATCAGGTGGGTCTTAATCCATATTATTGGAGGCTTTATAAAGAGAGGAAAGCCCAACGAAGTCAAGAGAAACCAGAGACCATTAGAAGTCAAAAGAAGCCTGGTAGGAGAGAGAGGGGTTGCCCCGAAACAGAGGACTGCCATCACCAGAGTGCTGGTGACCCTATGGGTACACATGGCCTGGCCAAAACTCTGATTTTGGACTTCTAGCCCTCAAAGCCGTGAAACAATAAGAGCTTGTCATTTAAGCCAACCCACCATGTGCTATTTGTCATGGTAGTTCTGGCACATTTAGCTATTTCCTAACTCTGGGTCTCTGTATGCGTCTTCCTGGAAGCTCTTCTGGTAGTCACTCTTCATCTGTACCAATCTTACTTGATCTTTACCGTTCAGCTTCATTGTTACTTCCTCCAAATGGCCTTTCCCAGAAACCTCAATCTAAATTTGGTTTCCCTAATGACCCCCTCAAATTATTCTTTCTTTAAAATTCCCAATTCTTATTATCCACCACTTTCATTTTCAACTATTTGTGCAATGCCTGTTGCCCTGATTAGATTGTATGCTCAATAAAGTCGGGGATACTTCTTTTCCACAGTTGTGTCCCCAGCACTTATTTCAGTGCTTGTTGTTTAATACGTACTCATTTATTTTTGTTGAAAAATTAAAATGTCTAGTTAATGCTAGAGCTGTGGCTTGAACTTAAGTCATCTACCCTTGCTCACCTTCTAATCCCACATAACAGCCTTCCCTGACCTGTAGTAGTTAGCTGCCCTAACGTGTCCAATCACAAAGGAACAGTGGTTCTAAATGTCACCACCCATCATTTTTTTTCAGAGTTAATCTCTGATTTAATGATTAAAAATAGTCCTTTTTGATAAAAACCTTCAAAGTTTATTTGGCAAAAATTTATATCAGGAGTGACATCTAACAGGTACTAAGTGTAAGCCTCCCCTACTCAAATAGTATGAAAAGACCTCTATGAGTACAGTAACTGTAAGACGCCCAGATTGTGTGCAGCATGGCAACATGTTCTGAGGGTAAGAACAAGAGTTTTAGAATTAATAGATGTAGAGGTTATATATCAACATCACCACTGCCTTGTTTTATGATGCTGGGCAAGTTTCTTAAACCTTTCTGAGGCTCAGCTTCCTTATCTGTAAAATGGAAGTTAATGATAGTATTTATCCATACTTAGCCCTATTGTGTTTTATTCATTTCTCTATCTTACCCACAACCTAGAACCAGGTTTCTCTCAATAAATATATATTAATGGATAAATAATTTAGTACAGTGCACACCAAATGGGTAGTGCTCAATACATTCTGGCTGCTATTTCTATTAAAATTATTATTATGAATATACTTATATCTATCTATTTACTTGAAAAGTACCCATTACCATGTCTGACACAAAGTAAGAAAGTAGGTCCCCATTAAATGGCAATATGATACATTAGTAGTTGTTGCTGAATCAAATGCCCCATAAAAATTCAAGGTATTTTCTTTAATAAACACAACTCCACAGTGAAAAAAACAAGGGTATACTTGTACTACACAGGCCTGCTCTAGTGTAGTGTATTTGGAGTGACTGCCAGTGATTATTCTCGGTAATTTTCTCAATTCTCCTCTAAAGTCAGTGTTAAAACTTACTTTTCATTAAAAAAAATGTGCTATTGCTAAAAAGAAATCTTCAATATGTTCAAAGTATTAGGATACAGGCAATACGTCCCCTTTATAGTATATTTCAAATTACGGAGAAACACACAATATAATAAATAAGAACTTTACGAATATGTGGTTAGTCAAATGCATGAAAAATGAAAGTCAGGAATTTTGAAACATTATACACATAAGTGACAAAAGGAGACCACTCTGTTATTTGCTGGGTGTATCTAAGGCATCTCCCAATTTTTTGTATCTGATTTTTATCACTATTGATGCTTTTTGTAAATTGCTACTTTAGTCATTTACAGCTTATTATAGCATCTTGGTAGAGAATTTGCTATGATTCCATCAGGACACAAAAATGGCTTCCTGGTGTAACTACTGTAGTATTCCAAAAGATCTAAAAATCATGAAAATTTGAAGCTATAAGATATTAGCCATCATGTACTATGGCTATCATTATCAAAATCTCATAATTGTATTTTATGTGATAGAGGCTATTTGCTATTGATTCTTGTTAGGGAAAGCATAATAAATCTGAAGAAAATATGAATGAAGCATAAACTGAATTTCATAAAGGATATTTAGTATTACTACATTGTTAGGAGTGCTGGCATTGAATTGGCATCAAAACTCAGTTTCCTAATCTGTAAAATGGAAATAGTTAATAACTGACAGGATTATCTTGAAGATTAAATGACATAATGCACATAAACCATTTAGCGTATTGCTTGGCATTTTAAAAAACAAAGTAAATGTTAACTTCACAATCCTGTGCAGGGAAAAGAAGGGCTGTGAAACATATTTTGTGGTGTTCAAAGTGTAATGAATGCTATAAAATAAAGGAGCAGACAAAATGAAGAGGGGTCATCACTTCTTTCCAAACCCATCTGTAAAGTGTGGGTGAAAGAGATAGGATTCCCAGGACATGGAGTGGGTTTGGTGATCTAGAAAGGTAGTGAGTCATGAGGTTCAAAACCTGGCAGAAGGCTTAGAGTAGGGGATGGGAGGAGGGGCTGTACATTATAAAATGTGCCACCAGATTTGATGCTTGTGAAGTGCAAATACTCTCTTGTTATAAGTTATCGGTGGCTGCTGTTGATTTGAAATTTAGTGACAAGCCAAGATGTTGCTACAGTCAGATGTTTATCTACAGAGGCAATGGGTCCAACTTCTGGAGAATCTGGTTTTTTGTTTTGTTTTGTTTTGTTTTTCTATCTGGCAGTAATTTAAGCAGACCTTTGCAAATGCTCTTTTGGGTCATTATCCTACTATACATCATCAATAATATATTTGGAGCTGGGAACACATTAGCCCTGTTGAATTTATCTGTTTTTCACAAGTCATTTTTGAAAATGTCCACACTCTATCAAGGCTGCTTCTTAAATCTAACATATTTATCAAAGGGAATTTTATTTATTAAATTTTATTTGCTGTCAAGAAAGACAGACATGAATATAATGTTTTTTTAAGATATCTAGTGATGTGAGAAAAAAATGCAGGTCCTGAGCTAGAAGCTCAGTGGGTTGGGGACACATAAACAACCTCTATGTTTTATCATTACATGGCAAAATACATTATGGTCAAAATAGGATCTTCAGTAAATTGTAGCTTCCCAACATTCTAAAACCTGCATAATATAGCCTATGCTTTTAGTTAGGCTTAAAAAAAAATTCCTTGAGTAACCATTTCTTCATAAATGCTACTAGGTCATTGCAGGCCTCCTCTTTCTTACAACACTTTTTTATATGAAGTTATTTCAGATACATTAAAACCAATTATAATTACCTTGGCTATATAAAACAACACCTCCTTATGCAAGGGGGATGTGATATACAGGGTGCAACATATACTGGTGTCAAAAGCAAGTTATTTTCATCAGACAATTATAGTTGTCTTTGACATCAGGCTTACATTTCCCACCAATTAGTACAAACTGCAGGGTGCAATTCTAGAATTCTGCAGCACTAGCAGCTAGTGGTACTAAGTGGAATTTAGGGCACTTAAATATTATAAGGCCCAATAAATATTCTGCTTTAACTTCAGTTGGTTCAAATCAATAGTCTGGGTTGTCTACGCATCATTTTTCCTCAGCAAGAAAGTACGTATGGATTTTATTTTTTCTTGGGATATTAATTCTTCTTGTCAATAAAATGCTTAATTTTCATTTTAAATCTATGTCTCCTGCACACCACTGAACTATTTATTAGGCCAAACTTACAACCAATAGTAAGGCTAGTGGGGGTGAGGGTGTCTGTGAAGGACTTTTGTAGGAAAGAAGTGTTCAGGACTGAAAAAAAAATTTTTTTTTTTTTTTGCATCCTGATGAATTGTACAATTTTTTAACATTCTTTAAAATTATCCCATTTTTGAAGTAAAATAAATCAAATAAACTTAAAGGGCATTGCTTGAATTTTTAAGGACTTTATTTGTCATTTGAGAAATGTAGAAATTAAAATGTATGTGACTACATAATGCCAGGACTTAGGGATAAAAAGTGAATGTGTAGAAGATTAATCAGTTGTTTTGCCTCCTTGGCACCTAGAAGCTAGATGGCTCACTTTTATTTGTGAAATTGACTACTTGGAGCAGCTATTTTGGTGATCAATAAATTAACATGTAAGCCCCATCAATTTCCAGCATGATGCTTTGTCTGTAAGTGGAACAGTATAGAGCCGGGTCCCTGCGTTCGATTGGTTTACCCTCAAATGCAGTGTCTTGATTTATTTCGCTTATGAGACTTAACATTTCCTTTAAGTTTCAGGTTTTTAAATACTAGATAGTAACCCATATTAGACATCTTTTCTAGAGTTCAAGTGCTATTATCTCAGCCAAGACATCTGGGACTTTTATAAAGAAGTATACAAAGAAAGGGATGACACCATTTGCCTCTTTTCAGCAGGGACTTAATTCCCCTCCCTAAACCCAAGTGTATTGGCCACCCAAAAATATTCTTCTTTAAAAATAAATATAATTTTAAAAAACCAACAGGAGAGGATACTGTCATTTTTATGTGTGGGCAGCGTGGCCTTTTGCAGTCATGACAGATTAAGGTAGGGCATGGAGCTGAGGTGGGGAGTGAGGGACAAAGGTACTGCAGAATCGTCAAACCAGAAGGAGTCTGCGCCAGACTCAGGCAGCTCATCTTGCCTTGTCTCGAAGGGTCAGAGGCTACCCTCATTCTGCTTGAATTTCTTCTGCTCACTTTCCTAAAAAACGTTGATATGTATTCTGGAAAGATTGCCATAGAAATAGAGCAGTGGGCATGCACTAAAAATGAGAAGATGGAAAGATGCAGTTGGCCACAGCTGGGTATTTGTCATTCACTCATTTACTCAGTCAATGTTTATTGAGTACTTACTGAGAGTAGGACCCTGTGCTGGGCAATGTGGGGATGAGTGGGAAATGGATCCTGCCCTCAAGAATTTGTGGTTTAAGGCATCCGAGCCAAGCTCATAAGTAATTATAATAGAATATGATGAGTGATTAGTGCCACATGAGGAAACACTGCAGGAGTGTTCAGGAGAGAAAGAATACTTGAATGGAGAGATAGATAATTAGCCATTCCACTAATTCTCTGAGTGGTTTTTGATCTAGTCCCTTGTGTTTCCATTTCTCTCCACTGGCAAAATTAGGGGAAGATAGCTGTTTTAAATATGAAATACTATACATGAATAACAGTTTCTCTGCATTGGAGTGGTGGTGTTAATTTAAGGTGGTGTATTTCTAGTAAATGGACCATGTTCAGTGCCTGCAAACTATACCTGTCAAAGGGGAATGTAACTACTATTGCTAGGCAACCATTCTTAATAGTCCATCTTGAATGAAGTCAAACCAGAGAAGAGGACTCCCCTGCCCCCCAAACGCGTCAGATATTGCATAGTATAAAACTAGTAGCAGACTAGTCTCAGAAATAAAGGTCCTATATTCATCTTAGTTAAGCCATCCAAAGAACTACCTCTCTTTTCCAAGAGGACGGAGCTGGGGGCAACGAGATTTATACAGTCAGCTCTCTTTTGCATCCTAGAGTAAGAGAAAGCAAATTCTGTCATGTGCTTCAGCCTCTACCTACCGTGTTATGCTTATTTCCAGTATCACTTCTTTCCCCAAACCTACTCTAGCACCTAACCAGCCATCACACTTAAGAATTAAGAACATCATCAAATACAGTTGATGAGTCTGAATATTCATGCCACACTCTACCATGGCTCAAGGTCAAAAAGTCCTCCTAATAACAGTCATCAGGAGCCCAGCCTCTCTGAGGGAGGAGAAGACAGTGTCTTCATGAAGTAAACTATGGCTGCAGGTTTGCTCCCAGTTTAGTGCTTCTCCAAATTTTCCTTCCCCCAGACGACTCTTAGGAATTTCTTCAATGCAACAGCTTCCTTTCGAGTGGCACTGAGTGTTTCTTTCCAATGGTGCATGGAGGATATAAGCTCGTAACACCCATTAGCATTAATGGGAGTTATCCGCGTAAATCCCCTCACATCGATTAGAGAATAGGCCCCTTTTGATTTTAGAAATCTTTCCTGTGAGGATTTCCCCTGTGTCTAGTATGGGCATATAAATGGCCATTTTATTGTATTAAATATGTATCACATCCATCATCTTTAATGCTGTGCTGTGATGAAGGCTTCTCAGTTCTGGGATCAGTTCTGAAAATATTTAAACTTGGCAAGCTAAACAAGCCTCAGCTAAGAAAGCCTAAGGGCCCCATTCGGAGGAACATTATCTACCATTTATGCCTGATTTAAAAAAAAAAAAACCTGAAATTACTCAGGAAAAAAAGTGTGGGCAACATTGTTTTTGACTAAATTACAGGCTTTTAATATTCATTAGCAGTGACTTTTCCATTATTCAACCAGAAAAATCTGTACACAAACCAAGAGAGAGAAAGACATCACTGCCTGCAATTCACAAACAACTTCTGGTGTTTGTTAACAATAAAATAATAACAACAATAAAAAGTCAACTTAGATTCTGACCTAAGATGGCTGTGTTCTGTGACCTCTACAAAATTGTCTCTTTTCCTGACCATCATTTCTACAGTAGAAATGCAGGTTGGAAAACAAATGAAAATTGTTTCTGTCTAGTGTTATGTGAGTCATAACTTTGCTACTGAAGAGTGGCTTTTTGCAAGACTCCTAAAATAGAGGCAGTGTAACCTTGTCCAGGGGTGCAGGCTACAGGCATATTTTATAGCCGAAGATGGCCCGGCCCTCTTCAGTTAACCACATTTCCTATAGCTCCCTATTGTATTAGGACACACCTCTTCTCATAAATCTATGTGTCTGCTTAGTGAGTGGCTTTGGGTCCTGCCCATGTGGGTTTGCTCCCAGCACTGACCGTTACTAGACACTTGACCCTATGCAAGTTACTTAGAGTCTCCATCCTCAATTTTGTTCTCTGTCGAATGGGAAAATAATATATTGGTTGAATG
>PVKH010004340.1:20000-23515 GCA_004027955.1 Chaetophractus vellerosus
AAGAAGACTTTGCTTTAAAGGAAAAAATGCAGTTTTAAAATATTACCTATATTTTCTTTGCAATAATCTTCATACCGACAGGGTAGGCAGCAGGGTTCAGTTTAGGTCTAGCTAAAGCTTTTTGAGACATTTAGTGCAATATGCCAAATTATGCTATGTAACCTGCTGCATTATGTCATACTGGATATTACCCATTTGAATCAAAATTTAGAATGATGGTTTGTACGTTTAATTCTTTAATCTTTCACCTGATCCTCTTAAATGTTTCAGTGCTCTGAAAGCTGCACACTTCTCTGAGTTGTAGTAAATATTCAATTATGTCCATTTTGTACTTGAGAAAATGAAGGCACTTAGAGACTACTGATTGGAATAATGTTTCCAAATGTGTTAACATAGCTAAGGTAGTTTAAATCTGAGCAGAGGCTCACTGGGCATACCACCTGCCAAAGACCTTAGCAGTTAGAGTCTGAATCCCAGCACAGCATGGGAATTGAGACAAGTTCCTGATTAACACTCTTTCTCCATTTTGTGACACCTAAATTCAAGATGCAATGGATTAGATGTTAGATGCAATTTTTTTGTTGTTGTTGGAAGAAAATCTAGAGAAACTTAGGAATGCCTTTCCTGGTTTAGGAACAGAGATCTCATACCATAGGATTATAACTATTTAAAACATAAGCAGATAAAAATACAATTCCACATCACAAGTTGAGAGGTGTCTAAGATAAAAAATGGCCAAACTGTATAGTGAATTTTGCCCAGGGTCCTTGCTTGGCCAAAGTAAAATTTTACTTGAAATTCTGTGATTTATACACTAGAATCCTTTCATGAAATTTGGAGAGCTTTTTAGCTTAGCACTGGAGAAACAACAGGATTATAATTTTTTCATATTTTCACCTATATTCTAAAAATACAATTCTTTGTTTCATCTTTTGTTTGTGAGTTACTGGTACAATAAAAGAGGGGCTGTCAAGTGAAGTGAGAAGACAGACTTTTCTAAAGAACCAGACCAGAAAAAAAGAGAAATTCTTTCTATTTCTGGGCATGAAGTCTTCTGAATAGCTTATACACTGTATTTGTGAAAAACTTTTTTCTTGGAAACATTTTTTAAATAGGTCTGGTTCCTGATTTTAAAATGTCTTTTTTGTACCAAAGTTTCTTTCAAGGAACCAATATAAATTTACACGTGTAATTACTGATGCATTGAACTGACTTAAGGATTTGTAAGATTATTTTTTGGGAACCTGGGCCAGAAGAACCCTAATGCGGCCTAACAGGAATCTTTCTACATGTAGCAGGAATTACCTCATAGATGCTACTCTTTAATCTTCAAGAGAATAATTAAAATAACCTTAAAGTGGGGCCGGCTCGATAGCCCAGTGGATAGGGCGCCGGCATACCACATGGGAGGCCCCGGGTTCGGTTCCCAGGGACCTCTCCTAGTGGGCAGACTGCCTTGAGAATGGCAAGCCACCATGGGTGGGCCAGAGCCGCCACGGACAGGGCAAAAAGCTGCCACGGACAGGGCAAAAGCTGCCATGGGCAGGGCAGGTCGCCCACGAATGGAGCGCAGCCAGCCACCCACGAACTGAAAGCCGGCCGTGAATAGAAGCAGAAGCCGCCCACAAGCGGGGAAAGCCGCGCCTGTGCAGTGACCAGTCTCGGCGCGTTGCCGCAGCGGGGGGGAAGGGGAGATATGTAATAAAATAAATAAATCTTTAAAAAAAATAACCTTAAAGTAAGTGGAAACATTCTAACTCTGAGCAACCTGCAAATGAGACTATGGGGATGGCTCAGATTTCTCCCAGAATCCTGGTGGATTATGAAGTGGTAGAGAGATGTAGGGGGATATGGACAACAGTTTGTTTTCCCACCCTCTCCAGAAGAGCTGCAACATTTACTGAACACCATCCTTTGCTTTTTTATGTATGCTGAATAACTTGATTGTTTGAAAATAGACTTTCTTCTTTTAAAGAACAGTTTAAGATTAATAGAAAAATTGAGAATATAGACCAGAGAGTTTCCATTACCCTGAACCCAGTATCAGCTATTATTAATGTCTTACTCTAGCATGATACTTTTGTTATAATTATTGCAGCAAAATTGATATTTTATTAGCTAAGGTCCATATTTTATTCACATTCCTTTAAGTTTTTGCCAAATGTCCTTTTTCTGTATCAAGATCCCATCAAAGATACATTATCATTTGTTGTCATGTCTCTTTAGGTTCCTCTTGATTGTGGCAGTTTCTCAAACTTTCCTTGACAATTTTGAGGAGTACTGTATTTTGTAGGATACTCCACTATTGGGATTTATCTGCTGTTTTTCTCACTTAGACTGCGGTGCCTCACTTGATTTTAAGCACATCCCTACTGGGTTGATATTTTGCAGATAAGGAAAAGGAAGTGAGCAGAGTTGAAGTAAATTAAGCAAAGCTGCACAGCGAGTATGAGTTATCTGTGATGGCCACGGCTAAGTCCATTCAGCTGCCCCGTATCCTTTTTATGGCCATCATCCCCTTATGTTGAAAAGATGCCCTGGGATTGTTTATCCCATTTATTATTAGGGCTTAATTTCCCCCCTCCATGTCAGAAGAGTCTAATTGCCTAATTTTTCTGAAGGAAAAATGAACAAACAGAAATAAAAGCAAGTAAGAATCTAAAATCATTTTGGGTGTTTAAGTGAAGAAAGATAGTGGGGCTCATGCTTCTTTGGGAGTTAAAATAGCATCCTTCAACAGAGTATACTGCAGTGTTTATTCTGAGTCAGGTTCAGATACCTAAAACTATTTGAGCAACTTCCCTCTCCTCTGCACCCAGTTCAAGGGTAGACTAGACTCCAGGGCAGACTGTCATAGATAGAATATTGTTTCAGGAATCAGGCTGTTCCCTTAGGAATCACAATTGATTCAGAGTCCTTTGGTGATCGAAGAACAAGGCTGGGAGGTAAAATCAAGCCCAGGTATGTTTGGGTGGGAAGATTTGCTTGACCTTGGTTACTTCATTGGCCATCTCCCCTGCCCTCAAACAGCCAATGGCACAACTATTGATCAGACGAGTTATGAATAAAGATATAAAGATGAATAAAATTTGTTCTCCTTCAAGACACCTCTTTTAGGTCATTGATTCTGTGTAGATACAGTGTTGAGGGCATGACTTGCCCAAGGAATGACATTTGGTAGTTTCCAATGACAAAAGAACCGTTTGAAGGACTTACCTTGGGAGCTTTTAAATGCAGATACTTATGTTCCATCCTAGGCCAAATCAATTAAACTCTGGGACTGGGACCCTGACATCAGTATTTCTGAAGTGACCCATATCCATCAGAAAATTTCCAAATAATATGTTTTGCCATAAAATATTTTATTAAGGGACATTTAATCAATTGAGAACATACTAGTTTTTATGTATACAAAGATGAAATACATGTAAATCTTTCTATCGTACAGAGATAGTAGGGGGGCCCGGCTAGATAGCTCAGTGGATAAAGAGCGCGCTGGGATACCACATGGGAGG
>PVKH010004341.1:0-23520 GCA_004027955.1 Chaetophractus vellerosus
AGTGGGCAATGGAAGTGTTCTATATGATCTTGCAATGATGGACACAGGCCATGTTAAATATCATCAAAAATTATAAAGTGTTCAGTGTAAAATGTAAACCATACTGTAAACCATTGACTATAGTTCTAACAATGTTTCACTCTTTGTATATATTAGTTGTAACAATTGTACCATCCACATATAAAAAGGTATTAATATGGTAAGGGAAAAGGGGAGGATATTGAGCATATGGGAGTCCCCAGCATTCTGTATGTAACTTTTCTGTGACCTAAACCTTCTTTACAAACAAAAAGAATAAAAGTAAGACACTGGGCAATAAATGGAAGAAAATGCAACTGTACATACAGGACAACAGATATTACAGTGATGAAAGGCAAAATGTCAAAAAATTTTAAAATATTTTTCATTATTTTTAATATCCCAATTTTTAAATTTTATTTTATTTTTAATTTTCTTTAAAATTTTATTTACTTTATTTTTTATATTTAAACCTACCATTATTATTTCACTTTCTTATTAATTGCATATGACTATTTTATTGGCTTCATTTTTGAAGAAGCTTTAGATCACAGAAGGGTTACAACAGGGGCATGGGAGGAACATTAGCATGGGGTGTCAGGGGTGGGGATACATGGGATTAAGTTCACCTGGACATACACATAACATATATAAATGTGTTCAAACATTCATAGGACATTGTCACAGTGGGTGGAGATTCACACAATAATAGAGAATATTGAATTCCCTTCCTGGAGAGCTCTGTTATGTTTTCTAATGTAGCAGCAACTGTCACCCAACTGCAGGAGCAATGACTGGTGAAGGAGGATGGTCCATTGATGGGTCCTTGATGTTGATGACTATGCCTGTGGGTCCTTTGCTCTTGAAATTGAAAATTAACCTAATGTTGTGGGGTACCTAAGTGTTGCTTCCTGAGAGCCTTCTTGTTGCTCAAATATGACCTCTCTCTAAGCCAAACTCAGCATATAAATGCATTACCTTGCCCCCAGTTTCAGACATGACTCCCAGGGATGAGCTTCATGGCATTGTGGGATTACTACCAAGCACAAACTAGCAATGAAATTAGAAAAAGACCTCAAATAAAAGGGGGAAAAGCTAAAGACAAATAAGTTTATTTGGCTAAGAGACTTAAAAGTGAGTTGGGAGGTTATCCCAGAGGTAACACTTACACACATCTCAGCAGACTGCCAAAGTGGATACTAGCTCACATAGTGGGATTTCTGAGGGGTTTGGAGACCCCCAGGTCCTATTGTCAGGGAACATAGTGCTGGAGTTTGGTACCTTGCCTATTTTGTAGTTGGTGCTCCTGAAAGTGACAGAGTTGGAATCAGTTACGTCTTCCCTACACATGGCTCATCTGTCTCTTCTATTTGATCCTATACTTGGTGCTGGAGTTAGTAGGTGTACATCCAAGAGATGTGAATCTTTGGGCTATCCATGTGCCAGCTGGGACCTGAGCCTCAGTGGACTTGCAACACCTACATTTCAGCTCCTTAGACCCACCCAGGACAATTAACAAGGAGGTAAAGATTGACAACCACCATACCTAGGAAATGAGAGAGCCAGCAACTGCAAGCAAGAGAGCCCCACCCTGTGGCTGTATGTGATTGAAGACCCCTCTCAATTAGAGGTGAAGTTGACATCACTTTCCCAGAATCCACAGGATTGGGGAAAGATCTAAGGACTAGAATGGACTTACTGGCATTCTACAATACACCTGTGATTCTAGCAATGGAAGAAATTACAGCATTGATGTGGAGGCAGTGGCCACTGGAGGCTCTGGGGGCAGGAGGAGGGAAAGACAGGTGTAATGTCGGGGCTTTTTTGGGACTTGGGAATCATCCTGAATGGTATTGCAGTGGCAGATATATGCCATTATATATCTTCCCATAGCCTGCAGAATTGTGTGGGAGAGAGTGTAAACTACAACATGAAATATGGTCCATGCTCAATGGCAATGCCTCAGGATGCATTTATCAATTGCAATGAATGTGCCACTCTAATGAAGGGTGTTGTTTATGTGGGAGGGTGTGTGAGGTATGGTGAGTGGGACATTTGGGAATCCCTATATTTTTTATGTAGCCTTTGTATAATCTAAGTTTCTTTAAAAAATAAAAACTAAAAAATTAATTAAAAACCATTGACTACACGTTTTGGATAGATTGTATGATATGTGAATATATCTCAATAAACCTGCTTTTAAAAAATTAAACTCTTTACCTGGTGGCAGCATTCACCCCCACTGCTCTGGCCATCATTCACTCACTGTATTTAGTCTTCTCCAGCCTCTGGCTGATCCTCAAACACACCACTCTCACACCCACTACATAGCCATCACCTGTCTTGTCCCTTCATCCTACAGATCACAATCATGTCCTCAGGTGAGTCATTGCTCAGGTGGTCCCACTTTGGAGACATTCATTGTCCTCTCCTCCCTTTCCTACACCCATCACTCCTCCATCTGCCTGTGCATTCTTTGTTGCTTTGTAATCTCATGACATCCTCTGTGCTCTGTTTAATTTCCTTGTTCAATATCTTCCTCTTCCCCACTAAAATATCAGCAACATGTCAGGGATATTCCTTCTCATCGTCACTGATCTATGTCCACACCAAGCTCTATTTTGAGGAGAAACCCTTATCTTCTTATGACTTTTCTGTCCTTTTTCTTATTTGGGTCTCCCCCTACCTGCTCAAAATGTCACTTCCTGCTTTCCTTCCACCATCACTAATAATCCGATTAGTGCTCATTGCCTATAGAGGGAGGGTCATTTGTGACTAAAACTATGATTCTGGGGACACCAGCTATGTCTGTGGGAGAGAAACCCTTGCTGCCCCTTCAGCTTTTCTCTGTGGTGTGTACTATTTACATATGAACACAAAAGATATAGGTATACATCTATGTTAGTGTGAATGTCTGAATAAGTATAGCCTTCAGTGAATCTGGTCCCTACTAGCCCTACTGGCATACAGCCAACCTGGTTGAGTCAGTTGCCTGAGGTGGGGGTGTGTCCTGGATACCAGGGCATTCAATGTCATGAGAAAGACATTTAAATCATTTCCTTAATTTAAAAAAGTCAGTTTGCTATTATTTTTTTATCCATTACAAATGGAATTTTGACAGAATTGTCTCTAAATGCATACATACATACATACATACATATATACCTAACAAGAAATAAAATGTCTTTCAAATGGTTCTGTTTAACTCTTCTGGGTATTTTAACTATGCATGTAAAATAAGTGTGAGTGAGTCCTCTGGAAAATTCCTCACATGGGAAAGAACCCCTCATGAATTATGAGACCCCATAAAAAAAAACAAAACAGGGAAACAGATGTGGCTCAAGTGACTGGGATCCTGTCTACCTTATAGGAGGTCCAGGGTTCATTTCCCATTGCCTCCTGATAAAATGCAAGCTGGCTTGCATGGTGAGCTGGTGTATGCAGAGTGCTGGCCTACATGGAGAGCTGGCACAGCAAGATGATGCAACAAAAAGAGACACAGAGGAGAGACAATAAGAGATGCAGCAGGCTGGGGAGCTGAGGTGGCACAAGAGTTTGAGTACCTCTCTCACACTCTGGAAGGTCCCAGGATCAGTTCCCAGTGCCACTAAGGAGAAGACAAGTAGACACAGAAGAAAACAAAGAGATCAGACAGCAAGTGCAAAACAATGAGGGGGAGGAGAAATAAATAAATAAATAAATAAATAAATAAATCTTTAAAATAACAAAAACAAGATAGTGTCAAATGTATTTATGGAGGTGTTTAGCATTATGGTTTTTTGTTGTTCTTGAATCAATTCAATTGAAAACTCTTGAAACTGGCTTACCTAGCTGTTCCTTTCACAGAAATGCCTCTTGAGAAAATACATATGAAGCAATAAAATAATTTGTGGGTCTTTAGCCATTACAATTGTAATTATTAAATCAATTATCAATATCTTAACCAGTCCAATTTCACTTCCTTTCCGTGTGCTAAAACCCTTATGAATAAAACATCTACCCAGAAACAAGAATTTAAGAAATTAGGCCTTATTATTAGAGGTATTCAGTTAAGATGAACTGGAGGGTTGTTATTCCAAAAGAAATTTTAAAGGAACCTTAACTCATTGACTATTTCTACTGAGACATGCAAACAAATAAAAGATTAGAGTTATTATTGTGATAATAGTCATGCAAGACTATTGGAGAAATCTATTACAAGAAAATGTAAAATCCCTTTAGCTCTTTGATCTTTTGACAGAATTCCTTCCAAATAAAATACCTACCAGGAATTTTAAAAAAACTTTATTATACTATTATTGTAATTATTCCTCAGAAAAAGTCTCCTGAAGAAACTGCTGAATCAATTCAGTGAAAGTAAAAGGAGAACCTGGAACTCATTGTGTCATAAATTAAGGAAGTACTCAAAAGTGGTGAGGTAACAAAAAGACACAGGAACAACTTCAAGGTGGCTCCCAGCAAGCAAGTCAGGGGTAGTATGAGCATCAAAATAAAGACAGCAATAAAATAGGAATCTTTGTGTTCCCACTGATATACATAAATAATAAATGTGGGAGAAGGGAAAGCACTTTTTTAACAAGAGAATCCCAATCAACTAATGGAGAGGCATGATTGATTTTGAATATCATATTTTGCAAACACTATGGTAATAGTTGTCCCACTCAAGAAATACCAATTCATGTTAAAACTATTGGGTAAAATTTGAGAAGTAACAGGATATTCTCATAGTCCCAAATACGTCCCTGCAAAATACTTACCCATTATAAACAGGAAAACGCATCTTTATGAAGAAGCCTGGTAGACTACACTTTGTGCTAACTTGATACTTTAGCCAAAGCATCAAATTAGCATCACCAGCTATAGGAAAAATGGACACCATGTGCACCTCTCCCAGGATGATATACAGGGAAGAACATAGCATCCCTTCAGTGGTATTCCTATCAAAGATACATACCTATGTCCAATAACATGGAAACATTAGAGAAGCCCATACTGAGCCATATCCTTCACAAAGAGTAAGTTTCTGAAAATCAAGGAAAGACACACTCTTCCTGATTGGAGGATTCTGAAGAGATATGACAATTAAACGCAATGCCCCATTGTGAACTGTGGCTTTCACTTGAAAAGTACATAACTGGAAAACTGGTGAACCCTGAATGTTGGTGAAACTTGGATGGATGGTAGCAATGTATCATGTTAACTAAATGATAATTAATGGGTGATTTTTTTTAATGTAAGAGAGTCTTCTTGATTTGAAGGACAAACACTAACATATTTGGGGGTGATGAGGCCATAGTTTGTCACTTGCTTAGAAAATTCAGAGGAAAACTTTCAGGAAAAAAGAGAAGTTGGGAGATATAGAACAAATTGTATAAAATGTTAACATTATTTACCCTTATATGAGTGAAAGGAAAATAGGCTTTTGTTTGTACCATTCTATTCACTGAGGTCTTCACTAATTCTCATTAAGTTTACAATTATTTCAAAATGAAAAGTTAAAATATGGAAGTTATTACCCTACATAAACTACAGCTAAATTAATTGCCTGCCAATAGATAAACCTACAATGCAATAAGGGATATTATCATTATCATTAAGTAGGTTTAACTCCAGCCAGTGGGAAGCACAAATAGCCTGTTACTAGGCAGAAGCCTGGATCCCAAGAAATAGGAAGGGACAGTGCTGGCCAATGAGACTCCTGGGCTTTTCATTTTCCCAGTAGGTAAATAAAGGTGTGTCATAGTAGAGTTCAATTACAGCACCCCAGAGCTTAGGTTGGAAATTAGAAAATGAAGGAATCTCCTATCACTTAGATTCCCCAAGCTTTAAAATACTGTCAGAATCCAGTCCTAGCCTGCTGCCACAAGCACCCATATTGCAGAAACACACTGGCCCTGACCCCCTTCACCACACTTACTGGAGTCCCCCAAGACTGGAGCCCCAGTATGGATACCTGTTTTTTCCTAACCTCACACTGAGGATGGTGCTCTCCTGCAGCTCTGCAGGATCGTCTGAACCTACATAGATGCCCAGTCTCTCCCTGGGATCCCCTCTGCCCTCTGTGCCAGCCAGACCCCAACCCAGTGCAGACCCCTGGCTAGGACTCAAGCCCAAGCCATGGGTGAAGGACCATCCTGGTAGTCTGAGGTGGGGACTGACCTTGACAGTCTGGGCAACTCTCCAAAGCAGGCACCAGGCTCTGTAGACAATGGCATGTGGAAGCTGCCTATTACTAGAATGGAACTGGCCTCCAGCAATGCAGGGGCAGGCTCTTGGCAACCTTGATTAGTCAGAGGGACAGAAGGCTGAGCCAATGACTGCTTACAATACTGGGCTGTGGTTGCTCTGACCAATAGGAAACATCATCAGTCTGTTGCTAGGCAGAAATTGTAATTAAATAGTAATAAGTAAGCATAGAAGAGTTAGATAAATGGATTTCCTTCCAATCTGCACAGGCAGGTGAGCATCAGTTCCCTTCTCCACGCCAGCCTTGCACTAGATGGGAAAGATTATGTAGAGGTTGTGAACTTGAAAACACCGGTATAGGTGAGGAGGGGGCAAGAAGCCCATTGAAATTGAAGCCCCAAAGAAAGCCTGTAGACTGAGCCCACCTTCCACTGCCCCTCCTCAGTTCCCAGAATGCTGGTGGCCAGGCTCACTACACCCAGGTAGGAGTGTGAGGAATGTTTTTTGGAGACCTGAAGGTACCCAAGGCAGAGGCCTCAAATCCACGTGGGTCCACAGCCAGTGAACCCCCAGAAGACCAGAGAGACACAGGCCCCACCCAGGCACACAGAGCCCCACTCAGCTTTTCCCCTCCAAGCACAGGGATGTGAAAGGGTGGCCAGGACCACAAGATAATTGAGGACAGACTCTGTCCTGAAAGATGGGGAGCAAAACTCTCACTAGAGAGGGAAAGAGGGGAACACACAGAGGCATGAGCAGCCTGTAGTTCTCTGCAGAACTGGTCCTGGAGCTGACCCCTTCTGTCTCCACTGCTCTTCCCACACCCACACCCCAGTGAAGCAATTGATATGTCATCTTAAAGAGTCCCTGTCAAGGTCTCCACCTGTTCTTCCCTTTTCCCACATCACAGCCACTGTTCTCTTAAATTAAAATTAAACTCTTTACCCTCATGACAGCAGTTACCCCCACCCATCTGACCACCATTCACTCCCTGCATTTTGGCTTCTCAGGTCTCTAGCTGATCCTCACACACCCTTCTCACACCCACTTCATAGTCATCACCTGTCCTGTGCTTTCATCCTGCAGTGCTTATCCCCAGATTGGTTCACTGCTCAGGTGTCCCCTCTTTATAGGGGATTCCCTGACATCTCTTCCCAAGCCCCCCTTTCCCACACCCATCACTCCTGCCTTTCCCTGGGCATTCTTCTCCTTTACTTTATCCTCACCTGGCATCCTCTGTGCTCTGTTTAATTTCCCTGTTCGGCATCTTCCCCCTACTCCAAATGCCAGCTCCACAAGGACAGCAACATTTTTTTCTCATCTTTACCATTCTATAGTAGTGCTCTATTTTGAGGAGAAATAATTTAACTTCTTAAAATGATTTTTCTGTTCTTTGTCTTATTTTCCCAACCAATCTCAAAGTGTCACTTCCTGCTTTCCTTCCACATCACTAATAATCTCCTGTTAGTGCTTAGTGTCTATATAGTGAGGGTCATTTGTGACTAAAATCAGTAATGTGGGAGAGAAACCCCAGCTACTCCCTCAGCTTTCCTGTGAGGTGTCAGATGGTGAGGGAGAGACATGAAGGGTGGGATGTGGAGGGTTTTACAAATTGCCCAAGGGAGACTTCTTCATGTTCAGAAAACTCTCAGTGCAGCACACGGCAGAGAAAGAGAATCATATATATAAGAACTTGCCAGGTTAATTTTTAACATTTCTTATTTTAGAAATATAAATATTAAATGATAGATATTTCTCTCTAAGAAAATAGTTTAAACCCCCCAAAATATTTATTTTAATAGTTTTAACTAATATATATTTAGTTAAATATAAAGCTGAATTTGTTTAGGAATTGTGACTATTAGAAATTCAACTATGCCAAAAATATTGTTGCTGATGTTGAAATGTCTCTTATGGCTAAACAGTATATATATATATAAGTAAAATACAGTATCTATAATATCTAGATAGAATAATGTAGAAATAGATCATTTAAGATATAAATATGCTATAAATAGAACAGGAAGTATAGCTTTGGGATGTGTAGTTTGATCCAGTTTCAATCTGAGTAAAGGTTTAGATAATAGGGCTTTGACTCCTGGGAGAAAATTCAAACTTTCTATGAAAAGAAAGTCCCACATTTCCTAGTGCTTTTATCGAAGTTGTTAGTCTTGTCATCTAAAAGAAGGAATTGAGCCTGGCTCTGTCCAGGATGAGAAAGTGGAGGAACTCCAGTCAATGGAGATGGCCGCATTGGATCCACTGGCCTGCAGGACCTTCAGAGGGAGTCTGGTGGGTGAGCACAGCCTGGAGGCTCTGGAGGCCTGAGTGGAGGGAAGGGACAGCACTGCTTTAACTCCCAGACCCACCCCAGGGAGAAAGGCCATCAGAGGGTAGGTGGGGACCACACATTAAGTTTGGAAAATGCCTTGTGCTTTAGTGGTTCTCATGATGTCTTTGGGGGACTTCAGTGTATCCTGCATCTCCATTATCACCTCTTCTAGTTTGGAGCCTTTGGTTCTTTCTTGCTTTAGCTTTTGGGCCAGTGAAGTTAGTCTCATCAGTATCGCTTTCATTTTCTTTGCATTTCTGTAGGTATCTACAAGGTTGGATATTTTTTTAAGTCTCTTTCTCTTGCCTGGCATCTAAAGATTGCACAGTCTTGGCAAAACTCTGTGAGCAAATGAATCCTGTTAAGGAACTGGCTTTTCTCTTTAATCACTGCAGCCAGAGTGTTGGCAAGTTGATTTTCTTATCTTATATAAATGTGGCTTCTCACAGACTGAACAAGTCTGAACAAAAATAAAAGAACCCACCAGTAAGCCAATGACAGAGGGAAGATGTGGAATGTGAGGCCTGGACTCGTGTCCTTTGACAGCAGCTCCATCACCATTGCTTACAGCTTCCCAATAATCAGCCCAAAGTCAGGTGAGAAGTTAGTCCCTATATGGCCCTGTAGCCACCCACAGGGCTCTGCCCAGTAACTGTGGATCTGTCACCCACAACAAACCACAAGGATCTCCCCAGGATTGTTCTTAGAATATACAGGAACTGGCAGCTTGGGCAGGTCATCAGAGAGAGGATCGGGGGGGAAGGAGGAGGAAGGGAGACTTGGAAAATAAAACATCCTTTTCTCCATTATATTCTAATTATCATTCTTCTTTCTCTCTTTCAAATGTTTTTTTTTATTGATGTAAAATGGTATGCAGTGAAATGTGCCAACCTTAACTGAATGACTGTCAAATTTTTTAAAATTTTCACCTGCCAGTACCTCAGCACCACCTGCCCAATACTCAGCCACACAGGAGCCTTGGTACAATCTGTCACCAGCCTTGGCTGCTTCATTCTCATTCCCTGATGACAAGCTGACCCAAGAACACTTGATGGTGAAGTCTAGTCACCAGGAAAACCCCTGAACCTGCAAATGGTGCACTGCCCCTGCCTAACTGGAAGGACACAGGGTGAATGAGAAGCTTGCCAGAAGTCAGCAGCCCACTCCCTAACCACAAGAAACCTGGGTCCTCATGATACCCTCCTGAGAGCACAGGCCTGTCCCCAAACTGGGCATGAGCTTGGCGGTTGTGTGATGACCCTGGCAGGCCTTCCTCTGAGCTCAGGAGGAGGGATCTTCAATGCCACCAGTAGTGAGCAAAGTAGTTGCAGACCTGCTCAACCATCAGGCTTGTCTCCAATGCCAGATGCTCCTGCCCAGGATAACAAGACACCCAGTCAGTCCATGTCTGCCCTCATCTCTCCAAGGACAGCCACAGCAGCATGTGGGGGCTCTGGAAGGCCACCCACCTGTGCTTTCACAAATTTGCTACCAAGCATTCATTTGGACAAGGTGAGACACAGCCCCTGCTGCATGGAACTGACACCCATGAAGAATCCATGGGAACACCCCTACTTCCTAGGTACCATCCACAAATGGTGCCCAGAGGCCATTTTAAAAGCCCCAGTGTCATCGGCCTGGCAGACTGACTCCCCTGTGGATGGCACAAAATTTACCCAGTGGGGTACACCTCTTCCCATGGGTCTCCCCAGGTGTGGCCCAGCCCCTAGGATCCCTACACCTGACATTTTTTCTCTACAGTAGAACCCAGAGCTCAGATAATAACTAGGATGGAGTGGGCCCTCCTCCTCTTCCAGTGAGAGCTGCCTGCAACTCCAGCTCTCTCCTGCCCACTGCATGGTGCCCTTGATGGGCAGGACCCCTGACTGCTGTGCTTGCACCTCCCCACAGCCTTCTCTCCCTGGTGGTCCCTTGATTGATATCCTTCCTCCCACATGGCAGGTTCTCAGGGCCTGCACACAGATGTTTAAGGAGCATGGAGTGAAGCCAGCTGACCTGCAATGTTTTGTCTCCATGTGGCAAAACAAAGCTGCTATGTGTGCAGACTCTCCAATTGGGGCAGGGATGCCCATCACACAATGAGCCCCTGTCCTGGGACTAGAAGCTCACAGTAGATGAGGAACTCTCATGGCACCTGAGGCAGCCCCTGGAGGGAGAGTCCTGGGGAGAACAGCCTGTGGGAAGCATGCTAGGGGGGAGCATCCTTGAGGAGATGCATCTTGGAGGAGCTTCCTGGGGTTCAGACTGCCCATTCGGAGCTCTGCAGGGAGGGCCAGCATAATGGAGATGCACACTGGGGTAGGAATGTCCTGGGGGAGCATTTTGTGAGGGAGTAATTTGGAGGAGAGCAGCTGGTTGGGGAGCAGTCAGGGTGGGAGTTTTCTAAGAGGCATCCTGGGGAGGAGCAGCCCAGGGAGGGCACAGCATGGAGGAAGCAGCCCCACCTTCTGCTCTCACCCTTTGGGCCTTGTTGGGGCTGATGCCCACACCCAAGGTGAAATCCTGCAGCTTCTAGTGAACCTCTCTGGGGAAATGCTGGCCCTTCAGATCCTCTGGGCAGAGGGAGGAGGGTGGTGGATACCTGGACAAGGACTATAAGGAGGAAGGTAATGAGAACAGGGACCCAAAAATCTTCTTCCTCCTGACATACACAGGGCCTACTCCTGAGCCAGCTCCTTCAGGAGGGCCCAAGCCCCTGCCCACCCCCATGCACAACCTTGGCACTCAGCTCCTTTCTGTGGAAGAGCTATATGAGGAGGCAGAGGATCAGCTGTCAGTCATTCATCCCCTGCTCCCCTGGGAGGCCCTGTGGGTGGAGCCAGAAAGAGCAGGACCCTGAGTGGGACAGGACCCAGACTGGAGGAACATGGAGTGAGAATGGCCCAGAGTGGGTGGGACCCAGAGTGGGGGGACCCAGAGTGAGGGGAACATGGCATGGGGGAAACTGAGTGGGCAGCATACTCAGCCCTCCCAATGGCTCTGGGATTCTCCTCCTCTGGGCAGAGCTGTGCCCTGGGGCTGAACTCCCTTTCCCTGTCCAGGACCAGTACCCTGAGGTGGTGGCCTCCAGTGGCCCCTTCCCTCACCTGCTGCCTGCTGGGAGCAGCACCTGCACACATTCCACCCTTCTCTCTTTTCCTCTCAGGCCCTGCTCTGGCTGCAGAAGTGCTGGAGCTGGAGGCTGCAGCATCCTCCACCCTGGAGGATTCTCCCTCCCTGGCCACCTCAGCTTCTCCCCCTTGTTGCCTTCCTGCTGCCCTCTGGGTCCCTGGGACCCTGGCTGGGGTCTCCTCCTGAGGTCACTCCTATCATGTAAATGGCTCTCAGATGTTTCATCTTGTGGAGCATCCCAGCTTCATCCTGCATCCTCCTTGTTGCCTGGCACTGGTGGGCAGGGCTGGGAAGCAGCTCTCAGGGCCTGTGACTACAGCCCCCACACCCATACCAGCCCCCTCCCTGGTCATCCCCTCCTACTGGGCTCCCACATACCTGCAAGTACTGGAGGCCCTGGGCCCGCAATGGTGTCAAAATGCTCACCAACTGTCCCCATACCCCACTCCTCACAGGCCCCCTGGCCTGGGGGAGTCCATCCCCCACCACACCAAAACCCTCTGCCTTGTCACAAACCCAAGCTGGTCACACTAAGGCTGCCCAATCCCATTTGGGGAAGGCACAGCTGCCAATGACCCTCCAGCAAATACTTTCTCTCTGGACACCTGCCCCTCCACTGCAATGATGCTTTCACCCTCCTCCTCTCCCCTCAGCCTCCCATGCCCCCCATGGCTCATCACCACTGAGGACCTTGGCACTAATTTCACAGCAAAGGAAAGTAACCAAGTGAGAAGTGCCTCCCTGACCCAAACCCAGCCTGCCCCCATGCTGACCACCAGACCCTGGGTGTCTTCCACACCTGCCCCTGCCTTGCCCAGGATTTCCCTGACATCTGCCCTCTTTTAGAACTGTCAGTCTTCCTTCTAGTCATTCCCTTATCTGGGGGATCTGTAGATCTCCCATTTTACACATTGACCTCTCCAGCCTCCCCAGTCCTCTAGCTGCACAATGATTCTGCTCCCCACTTCCATAGCACCTCTCAGAATGATCTAGACTCCTACTGCTGGCTCCATGCCCCCAGGCTCCATGGCATGCTCCAACCTGCCTGCCACACCACAGCATCATGGCCCAGCTCACCAGCCACCTCCATCTGACACCCCTCCAGGACAGACCTCATCAGCTTGGCTTCCAGAACACCGTGCCCTTCTGATGTCCCTCGTATCTTACCCACTGTGCCTTCTCAACGCCCACTGTGGACACCTCCTCACCTGACTCTGTCCAGAAAGGTCCAGGAATGAGTCCCTGCAGGCCAGAGAAGCAGGGTCTCAATGCTCAGCCCTCTTTCTCCCCTCACTGCACCAGAGTTGAGCACAACCTGACACAACACCAGCTAACAGTTGACAGCCATCGAAGCAGGATGAAGGTTCCCACTGCTATTCTCCCTACTTCTGTGTATACTGGAAATTTCCATAAGAAAAGAGTGATGTACAAATAGCTGTCTCCTGAGGCCTTGATATCCAAGTGCCTATTGAACAACCCCACAGAGGTCTACACTGCATTTCACACATCACACACCAAAATGGAACTCCATTCCTCCCTCTCAAAATCTCCACCATTGCCAGGGTCATGGACAGTTTGGTAATGAGCACTGTGCCAGGAGCCTCCTGCTGTGCCTCCAGGATGGGATGGCACACCAGTCCTCTGTGCCAAACCTGGCCCACAACCTGTTTTCCTGTTGCACATGAGCAGAGAATAGCTCTTACTCTTTTTCAAGCTTCTAAACTACCCTTGCCCAAACACACCCACAGACCCAATGTGGCCCCCACTGTCTACCCACTACCTGGAAATTTGCTGACTCCCCTCCAGGATGCCAACCCCTCCTGCACCCTGGCCTTGTCCTGGCAGCAAACCTCACCATGCCAGTCCAAGGCATCAATGTTCCTGACCAATGCTCCTCAGCCCCGAACCACCCTGCTCCATGAGTTTGCAGTCAGACCTTGAATGACAGAGCAGGTGACATGTGTCACTCAGTGAGAGCACACCATGGGTGCTGGGAAACACTGGCTAAGGGGGCACTTGCTGATAAGTTCTGACCATTCCTGCTGTTCTGGGTCCCCTGCCCCACTTCTGTGATTTCAGCCACTGGGCCAGAGGAGAGTCCCATGGAGAAAGCACAAACCTAAGCCCAGCAACTACCTCTTCCTGGGGAGTCCCTGGGGTGGGGGGTAGAACAAACACATGCTGAGAGCACACCTTTCCCTGGGGAGCCCTGTGGGGTGAGCATAATCCCCCACCCAGAGCCTAGCACTTACTAGAGGAGCCCCATGGGGTAAACAGAAACTCATGCCCAGAACTTACCTCTTCCTGGGGGAACATAGTGGGGTAAACACAAAGTCATGCACACCTATTCCTGGGGGAGCCCCCCAGAGTAGGCACAAACCCACACCCAGCACCTCCATCTTCTTGGAGGAGCCTACCTCTTTCTACAGCAGAACTTGTGCACAGGGTCAGTGTGGTCACACCCAGCCTCTTCCTGTCCAGCTCATAGTGGGTGTCATTCCAGAGCTGCACCAGCTCCTGGCTGCCTCCCAGAAGGGGACTGGCAGCCCTGCTGAGAATAGCATGCTGAGCCCTGGCTGCCTTTGTCCTTCTGGAGTGCATAACAACTGGAAACCATGCCCCTGACACCCAGGAAGGAACCATGCCTGGGTCAAGTACTGAGGCTTTGGGCTGAATCTTAATTCTGCTGTCTACAAAAGCCCCCAAATGCCCAAGTGGTCAAAGGAAAAAATGGCCAGGGTACCATCTCTGCTGCCCACCAGCAGTGTGGCCTTTTGGGGACCAGGTCATGACACCGGACCATGGGACATGCTCACATTACCCCCTAGAGGGCCACACTCCTTGGACCCCCTCAACTATCCCACAAGTTGAGCATAGCTTTGAGATTCACCCTACAAGGGGGAGCATGACAAGGAGTCAAAGGGTGGGACTCTGACCACATGCCCTGGGAGAAGAGCAGCACAGCCTTTGGAGACTTGGCCTACATCTGCTGTGAAGAGTCTTTATCTCCCCAGCAAGGCTGGCCTCAGGCTCTGCACTCTGGGCTGGGCAGGAGGAGGGATGCACAGATCACTCACCCTGGAATGACCTGCTTCCACTTTCCAGTTAATGAAGGATGCACAGCCTTGGCCCAGGTGTGTTGCCCATTTACTTAACACCATCAGGTACCACAGCAGGTCTTGCCATGGCTGACCTTTATCACCACAAGCACTCACTGAACCAGTGTTCTTGGGACTGTTTTGGACATGACAGAATTTCTTCCAGAGACACTGAGACTTGTTCAGTGTTCTCTCCAGGACACTAGTTAAGCCCTGGTTTCCCTGGACAGGGAGGCCTCATGGCTGCAGGAACCCTGCCCAGTGAGTGATGCCTGGGCTTCTGGGATTGTAGCCTCACCATGTCCTTGCCTGCCTGGAAACTTCAGGGACTCTCCACAGGACCTCCCTACCTGCCCTGACTGAGCTGTTCAGAACAGAATCACTCCCACTCTTGGCATGGTGGCCTCAAGGTGGGGGCACCTTCTCAGAGAGGCTGCTCTGGGCCCCAGCTGAGCTGATGACACTGCCCTCTGCCCTCCCACCTCGATGCCCCAGGCCCACCTCCAGGAGCTGGTGGGCAGCCTGGTGCTTCTCATGCTGGGTCAGCATACATGCACACCAGAGCCATGTCCTCACTGTCCAGCAGGGGCAGGCAGAGGCAGCTGTCCAGCGGGGCCTCCACCAAGGGCTCTGCCTGGGTGAGGTCACCCTGCAGTTCCCAGCACAGCCTTGCAGCAAGAGCCACCAGTCCCACAGCTCAAGTGTAGGGGTCTCTGGTCTCCCACAGCAGTGCCAGGAAGTTCTGCACCATGTCTTGGACCTGGGGTCTGTTCTGCCAACACAGAAGAGTCACTGCAGCACTGGACTTGGTCACCATACAATGTACATGGTACCAGCCATGCCCTCCCCATCCTCAGACCACCTCCATGCAGCCCACCTGAGTAAAGGCAGGGGTGGGGGCCAGAAGCCCTCAAGAATTTCCTCCCAAATCCTCCAAAGATCACAGTCCTCAAGGAGCTCCAGCTGAGAGCCATGCTCATTCCCACAGTCACCCTGAACAGCTCTTCTGTCTCTGAAGCTCTGTTCTGTCCATCTGGGCCACAATGGCCAAGGCAACTGAGGAGCCCAACCCTAGCCTGGCCCAACAATGAAAAAAATGCTCAAGGAAAGTAAAGCCATTGCTAAGCAGTGCCACTTGTTGACTCTGCATGACCCAGGTCATGTCCTACATGTGTGCTGTGGCTCATTTTCCTTCATGGGATCTTGTGAAGTGGTGCCTAGAGCTTCCCTACTTAGCAGGTGTGGACATCTAGCTCAGAGACTTGAGGAAAGTTCCCAGGGATGCCAGGCAGGTGACCCCAGCAGGCTGGCCTCAGTGTCCAAGAGCAAACTCATCTATACTCAGAAGGCCACTCTGCCCTGCTGGGAGGCATGGGGACTCCCCCACCTGGAATCTCCAGAGCTAGGTGCTGGCTGGTGGGATACAGGGCTCTCTGGAGTTTTCCTCAGTTTATATAAATCTCACTATATACACATTAACCAGGTTTCACATCAGAAACAGAGAGGGACCAACTGCCTCTTCCAGCCTGAGCCTGCCTGATATCACACCTTTGATCTTGCCCATATATCCAGTCCTGCCACATGTCCCATCAAAGTGGGACTAGAGTTTGCTGACCCATGTCCCCCCATCAACATGTAGGCACACCCTAGTACCTGCCTTTCCAAGCAGAATGCATTTGTTCAAGTCTGATCTCTTTTTTTTCTATAAGATGGACTTCTAGGATTGAAGCTGCAGTAGAGTGGAATATGGACATCAAGGTTTTTCACTGATATGGCCAACCTGAGTTCCAAAGGGCAGCAAAAACCTACAAATCCATAGAGGGCAGTGGTTGGGCCTGTCTGTCCCACTGCCTGGTGGTTTGCTCTGTCTTTTTTTTCTTCTCTCCATCCAGAATGACCTTTGGCAGCTGCCCTTAGAACTCCCAGGCTGGTCATTGCCTGCCCCAGCTGCTGCTCCTCCTTCCCTCTGCACACTGCCCCACCAGGGGTACTGGCTTTTGTCTCTGGACCCTGCCTCCTAGGTTTTAGTGGCTCACTTGCCCCCACACCCTGACTCAGGACCTTCCCCAGCAGCCCAGGGGTGGCCATGCTGTTCTGCATACCTCACCCACTGCAGGAGACTCTGGGTTTCAGATAAGGGGCAGAAGACTCCATACCCCTCCTGGAAAGAACAGAATTCAGGGACTTCCACTGGGTGGCTGCTCTCACCAGGCCCACTTGCTTCAGCACAGACCCTTCCCCACCATTCTCTGAGGAGAAGTGGGGTGGGGAGAGGTAGCTGGAGGCCAGGCTTCCACTGAAAGTGAGCAGTCTGACCCTGAGGCCAGTTTTTAAGATCAGAATTTGTGGATCATGGTTTTGAATTGGGCCCCAGGCCTTTCCAGGCCAGGGTATTTAAGGGGTATGAAGTAGAGAAAACCTGCTGGACATGTGCACTACAGGGGACCCCCAACTGCTCAGCAACCCTATATCTGTCAGGACAGGCCCACAGCTCTGCATGGAAAGGCCCACACACACCCTGCCGCATCCTGCTGTAGGGGGTCCCACTTCTCAGTGCTGCGGGGCTTCCCTTGGGTCTCGCTCCCCAGCTGCCCCCACCTGGACTCACCAGGGAGTCCTGAGCTCGGCCACTCCCTACCGCCATTTCCACGCTTTCAGGGCCGAGCACTTGCTCCAGTCGCCTCCGCTCACGTCATCGGGGAAGGCCTGGGCCTTGCAGTGTTGTGGGTGCTAGAAATGTGAGCTGCGCCCGAGCTCCAATCCTGACTGCGAGGATAGACCCCGCCCCTCGACCCAGGTCTGTACTGCTTCCTGTGCACACAACCCAGTTAGCTGTAAGGAGGGAAGGGGGCACTGGAACTCCCACCCCTGCAAGAAGGGAAAAGGAAGTATTGAACTTTGAAATCCCCCACTCCCGTGACCCCAAGGTACTCTGCAGAGGCAAGGTTGGTTCTGGTGATGCTAGTTGCAGAAGTGGCTGGGACAGGAAATTCCTTGGTCCATAGCTCCATGGCTTGGGCAACCCCTGCTCTGTGAACCACACCAGCCCCTCTGGCTCTTGGGACCTGGACAGGCGAAGGACAGCACCTTTGCAAACCCAGACCCCAAGGGGGGAGCAGGCCACGTGTGAGCAGAGGCTCCTGTGGAAGAGGCTGGTCCTTCCACCCTGGGGATTGTGTGGGGATTCCTGATGGACAGGCTGGTGGGACCTGAAGGGGGCATCTTCCAGAGCAGGGCTCTGCAGGGCTACCTTGGAGGTTTTGAGCTTTTCCCTGACCTCTGAAGGCCAGACCTCTCCTTGACCAGAGCATGGAGGCTCAGCTCTACAATGAAGAGAAAAGAGTAAGGCCTGAGGATGTCCTGGGGCTGTTAACGGTCCTACTTGACTTGGTCAAGTAATTTTTGGATTATTACAAAACTGCTACAATCCTGGCTTGAGCCATCTTCTAGTGATTATATGAAAGGCAAACCTCCTGGTGAATACCAGCATCTCCCTTGTGGAGCTTGCAGTTTTAGGGAGCAAATTAAAAGGTAAGGTTTTGAGCATCCAAAGCCATGGAAGACCTTCTCAAGGTAGATGGAGACTTTGCACTGGCTTTTAAAGGGTGGGCCAGGGCTACCTGGAAATAAAGAGTTCTGTCTTCATGGCTTAGTTTGTGCAAAAATAATTAGGTAGGAAGGTAAACATGTCAGCATGAGTTCAAGTGAGAAACTGAGTATGCTCCACAGTTCTGGCGGCAGGTTTGCTACATAAACCATGGGTGTGTGGAGGGTGGACTCAGAATTGGAGGAAGACCACTTCCTGGCCTGCAAGGTGATCATGATACATTTTACAATAAAATTGGTGCCCTACAAAACAGTTTTCAGGACAGGAACCCACCTGGAGAGCAGAGAGGTAAAATATGCCACATTACTAGACCCTGGTTGCTCCTGGAGGGATGAAATAGTAAGGCATAGTCATTCTCTCCTTTTGCTTACCAATCATTTCTAATTTTTATTAAATGATAATGTCACAGTTTTCTATTTTTGAGTTTATTTTTAAGGAGTGGAAAGGCAAAATGGGTGTTAAGAAAATTGAGTCAGAGCCATTGTGATCAACTGTACTGAGGCTCAAGCATTGGGACAAGGGTGGGAAGTGGATGGAAATGAGAGGATTTCAGTCTGCATTTGAGTATGTCTTTTGCTGCAGCAAATCTCCCACTTACAGTGAAACTTTCTGGGCATGTGGTCATGGGGCCTTTCTCTAGGACACACTAGATTCTCAGTGAATAACCTCCTCATCACCCATAAAGCACTAATAAATGTTAACGAGCAACATAACCTGCCAAAATGTCAAATAAAGTACCGTGCACTATAAAATTACATTTAAAACAACTCCACAAATGCAATGATTCTAATTTTCACTGTTTGAAAAGCAGTTACTTTTTGGTTGCTGTGAACTCAATAAGTCCCAGGTAAGATGTGTCAGTTTACAGACAGTGTCTTACTTGACAGTTTCAGCTAGTCTGACTGTTCCATATTTACTATCAAGAAACAGGTCCAGTAAATTTTAAAGCACTTTCCAAAAGACCCCTGCCAGCAAGCAGCAGCTCAGATTTTGAGTCTGTGTTTGTCATACTCTAAAGCCAACACTCCTAACCTCAGCACTGCAGGACAAATTCTTTATAAACTCCTTATCTAATGGAGCTTGGTTTACCAGCAAAAGACAGTACCAACATGAATTTTACCAATGCTGATTGCAAACCTAGGGCTACTTTTTTCCTTCTCCTCCATGCTCTCTCATGTCAAACATAATTGTTAGCACATGTTAAATGTACTTGCCCAGTATTTCCCAAATTTCTCTTCTCACCTGAACCCAGACTACATCTGGGATTGATTCTCAGGTCAATCACTTAATAGCTGGTTGTCCCTGGGCAACTTACTCATCCTCTCTGAAACCTAGGGATAGCAATAGGAAAGATCTCACAGATTTGAGAGATCATCACCATTTTGTTTGCTGTATGCACTGTTGAATCTTAACACATTCAGCATCTGGTAGGGGAAGATCCCCCTTATTCCTTTTCCTCTTCAGAACACTTCTGGCAATCCTTGCACATTCCTCCATCATAGTTAGCTGAACACATTTAACTCCTGATGACAGAAGGCTGAAAGACCATAGAGACTCACCTCCTAATGAGGACACCACTTAGTTCCTTAATTCCTTAAGTACCTTAAGGGTGGGGCTGCTTCCCCCAGGCTGTGCCTTCCCTGGGCTGCCCCTCCCCAGAATACCCCCCTAGAAAGCTCCCACCCAGACTGCTCCCCCTCCATGATGCTCCTTCACCCCAAGGATGCTCCCTTGGCATG
This sequence comes from Chaetophractus vellerosus, assembly GCA_004027955.1. Classification (NCBI taxonomy): domain Eukaryota; kingdom Metazoa; phylum Chordata; class Mammalia; order Cingulata; family Chlamyphoridae; genus Chaetophractus; species Chaetophractus vellerosus. Next base: position 20,113 of record PVKH010004341.1, read on the forward strand.
CTCCCCAGCATGTACCCCATGATGCTGTGCCCCAGGATACAATCCTCCCCCCAGGATGCTCCCCATAAGATACCCCCACACTCCTCCCTCTTGCCCCTGAGATGCACCTCACCCAGGATGTCCCCATTCCTGCTTCTTCCCCAGGATGCTCATCCCCCAGGTTACATCTCCCCACTAGGCTGTCCCTTCCCTGGGGACTTCCCTTCCAAGAGTCTGAACCCTAGGATGTTCCTCCAAGCTGCTTCCCCCCAGGAGGCTCCCTTAGCATACTCCCCACAGGCTGCTCACTCACCTAGGCTGCTGCCCCAGGTCTCCTGAGAGTTCCCCAACTACTGTGAGCTGGTGGTCCCAGGACAGAGGCTGGATTTCTGATGGGCATTGCTGCCCTGGGTGGACAATCTGTACACAGAGAGGTTTTGTTTTACCATGTGAAGCCAAAACATTGCCACCCACATTGTTTCACCCCATGCACATTAAATGTCTCCTGTGTGTAGGCCCTGAGCACTTACAAAGCAAGGGATCACCAGGGAGAGAAGGCCACATCGGGAGCTGTGAGCACAGTAGGTAGGGGTCCTGCCCATCAGAGGTAGGTGGGTGATTGCTGTGCAGGGGCAGGAGTGAGCATGGGGTGGGGTAGGAGGAGAGGCAGCCCACACTGGAGGAGGAGGACCCCTGCTGGGTCACCCAGGTCTTGGTACCTGTTTGCTCTGCCCCATCCCAGTTCTCCTCTGAGCTCTGGTCCTTCTAAAGCAGAGAGAACACACCAGGTCAAGTGTGGAGCCCCTGGGGACTTGGCCTCTCCAAGGGAGACCTGTAGGCAGATGTGCACCTCACTAGTGATGATTAGTGCTGTCCACAGGTGAGTAGATCCGCCAGCCCCAGCAGGCTGGGTTTTTTTTTTTTTTAATGGCATCTGCAGCTCTGTAGGAGAACCACCTGCCTGAAGCCTGGCCATACTCAGGGCCTGTTGCCAGATCTGTGAAGCTGGAGTTGCTCTCAGTAGGCCTGGGAAGGCCCCAGCACACACAGTGGTTGCCACCATGGAAAGAATGAGGGCTGGGGACTATCTGGCAGAGACCCACAGCCTCCCTGACCTTCCATCCACATGGAGTGTGGGGGCACATGGATGGGACTGGTCCCCAGGGACCCTTGGGAAGCCTCTGGGGACCATCTGGGAGGTGGGCACCTGGGAATCAGGGGCTTCTCCACAGACTCCCCCTGGGTGTCTGATCTATGCAGCAGGGGTTGCACCTCTTGTTCACTTCTGACCCTGCCTGTGCCTTGTCCAGAAGAATGCTTGGTAGCAAATGTGTGAATAAGCAGGTGGTGACACTCAGCACTCCCAGACCCTGCACCAGCTGTCCTTCTAGAGATGAGGGTGGTCTTGGTCTGACTTAGTGTCTTGTCCTGGGCAGGAGCACCAGGCATTGGAGCTGAGCTTGATGGTCAGGCAGGTCTGCAACTGGTTTAACAACCTCCAGTGGTGCCAAAGATCCTTCCTCCTGGGACTGGAGCAAGCCTGGCCAGTGCCATCGGGTGAATACCACATTGACATCCAGTGGGGGGACATGCCTGCATGGTTAGGTGAGTAGCCTGAAGGGTGAGGCTCCTCCTGGTTTGGGGGTGGGCTGCTGGCTTCCAAAATGCATCACATTCACCATGGGTCTGGTTAGGCAGGGAAGTGTCCCATTTTTAAGTCAAAGGGATTTCATAGTGGCAAGAGTTCTCCATCAAATGTTGGTGAGTCAATTTCTCATCAGGGAATGAGATTACTGTGGCTGAGGCTGTCATCAGTTGGGCTTAGAGGCTCCTTAGTGGCTGAGTTTTGGGGCTGTGGTTAAGAGGTTAATATGGAGCCAGAGCCAGGAGTCAGGCAGTAGAAAAGGCCATCATGTGGCCAGGGAGAGGGGCTTGCTGAACCAAGTGTCATGGTTCGGGGGTGTCCTGGATTAATAATTTTGGATTGTTGGTTAAAACTGAAGGGAGACAGAGTGATAAGGAATAGTGGATTGAAGCAGTTGTGATGCCCTCTCCCAACCATCAGGTGCTTTACCTGCTAGGTAGCCCTCCCTATCCATGGGAAGGAGGCCAGACATTAGAGCTCTTAGGGCCCCCTCTCTCTGACTCTGCTGCACTCTCAGCAGGAAGTAAGTGAAATGACCCTCTGCAGTCCCAGGAGACCACTCAAGGACTGTGGGAACTGCTGACCCTGGCCACAGAATTTGCTGGAGATGAAAACCCTCTCAAATATGCTGGCTTCCAGATACTGTCATCCCCATGGCCAGTCTCACCTGTACATCCTGCTTTGCTCTGAGGGCAGGAGAGCAGGGCTGGTAGAGTGTGGTCCATGGAGGCTGAGGGCAGAGAGAGCTGTACCCCAGGGTGGAAGGAGTCCCTATGGCCAGAGGTGGGGGCAGCTTCCTTCTAACAATGAGAGAGGCAGACTTAGAAAGAAGTATCATGTGCAGCTGTCATTCTAGTTTATTTCTAGTATTTTTTTTTCTTTTCAAATGTAATTGAGTTAGTTACAAGCAATGGTTTCCCAGTTCCTCCTCTGCCCCAGGTGCTGTTTCTGAGAACCAGGCCTGCAACTCCTGCTCCTCTTTTGAGGAGCATGAAGATGATGGAACAATAAGGTGGGTGTTGGTAGTGCTTGTGCCTGACCAAAGCAGGGTTGTAACACCAGCCAGGGCTGAGGACACTGTCTCAGTCTCCCCATGACACTGTTGTGCACCTGTTCCTCCGTTTCCTTTAAAGGTTCTGACTCAGATTCTCTCAAACTTCCCAGCTGGTTCACTTCCAGGCTTGGGCCCACCTTGCTGTGTGACCTTGAGCAGGTTCACCTGACCTCTCTGTACCTGGTTCCCACCTGTGAAATGGGGTTCGTGATGGGACTGGGTGTGAGGAGGTGCTTCAGAGATTATCTGGGGTTAACCAAAGCCTTGGAGCTCAGTCTGAGAGACAGTGAACATTAGATGAAGATTAACTGTAAATTACTAGTTACTTGCTGCCCGATGTTGCATAAATGCACCATCATTTGTTGACTCCACATTTTTTTAAATTAATTTTTTATTTATTTTTTTATATATCTATATACATTTTTAGGATACATTGATTACACAAATGTTACACAGAGATTCCAGGAGTACCCATATGCCACCCCCCCACCCCTCCCACAACCCCCCACATGCACATCCCTAAGTGTGGCATAACGCCTCTGTTAGTTACACACATTTTGGAACTTTGCCATCAGACATAGATCACAATTCAGGCCATAGACAACCCTCTCTTCTTTACAGTTCCTGAGTGATACATGATCATATAAACTGGCCTACATCCTCCATTGCAGCATCATCCATGACAATTCCCAGGTCCCACCCCCACAAAAACAAACAAACAAACAAACAA